>MU159040.1:257080-391621 GCA_015888305.1 Antheraea pernyi | reverse complement strand
GGCAGCAATACTCCACACACGGCCTTATCTGCGACTTATACAGATTAAGAAGTTGCTCCGGCGTAAAGTATCGCCTCACCCTGAAAAGGACCCCCAATTTTCTGTCACTTGTTTTCTCTCATGGTCAGTACCCTGCTCCAGGTTTCTCCCATCATGACCTTATTTTTGTTTCTTATACTCTTAAACCTCCGAAGAAAGAACCAAAAATATTACTCATACGTTGCTTTGCACAAATGAATGTGGACAAGCTCTGTGCAGATGTTTCAGAAATAAATTGGGAATCTCTGATTAATGCTAACAATATAGATGATAAAGTTTGTATTTTTAACAATTTTATCACAAACTTATATGATATTCATGCGCCCATAAAACGAGTTAAATTAAGGCGACCTCTAGCACCCTGGATGACAACCGAGATCCGAATGGCGATGAGACGTAGAGACTGTGCTTTTCGTAAATTTAAAAAAAACCGTGGCGAGATTAACTGGAACTTATTTAAGTCCGCTAGAAACCGATGTAACCAGATCATACGCAATGCCAAACGTCAGTATATCCTTAATAATATCTCTGTTCCTTCCTCCTCGGCTGATATCTGGAAGTTCCTTGGGACCCTTGGCATTGGCAGATCTCAACATCTAGATCTACCTAATACAATAAAGTTAGATGATATCAATAACCACTTTACAACCACCGATAAATTGAGTGATCTAACTAAAAGTAGGACTACTGGCTACATAGCCGCATTGCCTCGTATGGACATGAGCCCATTCAAGTTTTCCACGGTTACATGTGATCAGATTAAAAAGTCCGTTCTTTCAATAAAGTCTAATGCTACGGGCTGTGACAATTTGAGTAGACGAATGATTATTACTATTCTTGACCAGATTCTTCCTATTATAATAGGATAGGATAATATATCTCATGTCATAAACTTTTCTCTATCCTCTGGACAGTTTCCATCCATATGGACTAAAGCCTATGTTCGCCCTCTCCCTAAAATTGCAAACCCTTCTCTTCCGAGTCACTTTCGACCTATATCTATACTTCCATTTCTTTCTAAAGTACTCGAAGCATGTGTGCACAATCAACTATCATCCTTTGTACATTGCAACAATATCTTGAGTCCATTACAGTCCGGTTTCAGGCCAGGTCACAGTACAGTTACAGCTTTGCTTAAAGTGACTGGTGATTTGAGAAATGGAGTGGAAAATAAAATGATTACTGTGCTGGTTCTAGTAGATTTTTCCAATGCCTTTAATACTGTTAGTCACGACATTCTCCTGGCTATTCTTTCTCATTATAATATCTCATTAGAGGCACTGGCATGGTTCGCTTCATACCTAAGGGGACGAAAAAATCGGTCCCTATAGATGGGGCTACGTCTAATTGGTGTGAGCTTGGTGCTGGCGTCCCTCAGGGTGGTATACTTTCACCTCTTCTTTTTTCCCTCTTTATTAACCTCTTAACTCATGAACTGCGATGTACCTATCATTTGTATGCTGATGACCTGCAATTATACACACAGGCCGCAGTAGATTCGCTATCAGCTGCAATATATTCTATTAACCGGGATCTAAATGCCTTAAAGGATTGGTCCGAGAGGTTTGGCTTATCAGTTAATCCTTCCAAATGTCAAGCAATTGTAATAGGGAGCTCTCGTATGATTACCAGAATAGACTTCAGCTCGCTGCCTCAGATTATATTCAGTGGTCTTGTCATACCGTTTAGTACGGACGTAAAGGACCTTGGTTTACACATTGATGCCACATTGGATTGGAGAACTCATATTTCCAAGGTTAGTCAGAAAGTGATCGGTACTCTAAAGTCCTTTTATCGCCTGAAAAATTTTCTCCCAGTTAAAACGAAAACCATGCTAGTGCAATCTATAATATTTCCTATAATTGACTATGGGGATGTGTGCTTATACGAACTGAACGCTGACCTTCTTAACAAACTTGACAGATTACTCAACAATTGCATTCGATTTATTTTTAATCTTCGTAAGTATGACCATGTATCGAGCCATCGTTCAGAGCTTAATTGGTTGCCCATACGCCAGCGTCGAAGTTTGCGGGCTCTGACAACTCTGTATTCTCTTCTATTTTCTCCCAACACTCCCTCTTACTTAACTCCACATTTTCAGTTTTTATGCTCTAATCATAACCTTAACCTTCGCTCTTCTAATAATCTTATTCTTTGCTGTCCTGTCCATACTTCCGGTCTTGTACATTCCTCTTTCTTTATCCAATCTATTCTCCTATGGAATGCGCTTCCTTATGAAATCAGGATGTCATCTAACCGTTTCAGTTTTAAAGTCAGGGTACGTCGGCTTTACCAGTCTCAGTTAGCAGAATTATCTGGTTAATGCTGTATTTAGTACTTGATGTTGACTTATTATACTTTTATTTATGTATGATGTTTTTATATGTAGTATATCGGTGTTGATATGTTATTTATATATTGTTATATTAAATAGGTTAAACATAATTTCATAAAAACTTCTCCTTTTAAACCTACCAACATTTATCTCTGCATCACCTAATGGTTGACTGGTAGAGAATGCCTTCGGCATTAAGTCCGCCATTGCGTATTTAAGGCATAATGTATAAATAAATATACCAAGAAATAGATAAAGCATTAAATAAATACAAAGGAAAGGTCTCACTCAGTTCCAAGTAAAAGAACGCAGGTGTGGAACGCAGGTGTGCAGCGCACCTGTGCAGCGCAGATGTGCCGGATCGAAATAACACAATAACTGACGTCACTAAATCACGAGTATTAAAATCGAACTTAGCGCGCGCAGCAAAACGGACAACCGCTCGAGTCGACGGTCCGATCGGAACTCCACGAGTCGACAATAGTCGTCAGTCGTCTATCCGTACGACACATGCGACGTTTCCTAGGGTCGACTCGCGCGTAAAACGCATCATCTGGACAGGCTCTAAGACCACACCTAGAAAATCATAAAGCATATATTAGAGATGACTTTACACTTTACATTCAGATGACTTTATTAATCACTGTTTTTAACCGACTTCAAAAAAAGGAGGAGGTTATCAATTCTGTTGTTTTTCTTTAATTTTTTTTTTTATGTTTGTTATCTCATAACTTTGGACTGGGTGAACCGATTTTGATTATTCTTTTTTTATTTGAAAGCTGGTACTTCCAGTGTGGTCCCATTTCAATTTGGTACAGTTCCGACAACGGCATCCAGTGCAAAACCGTATAAGTTTTAAATTTGCATTAAGTATGTACACGACAAATAGACGAATAACTCAATATTACGCTAACCGATTTCGATGATTCATTTTTTATTGAAAAGGATGTACTTCAAGGGTAGTTTGATGAGAGTTTGGTTAGGTTCTGATTATGGGATCCGTGACAAAGTAAGAAAACTTTCAAGAAACGAGCCTACTCCTTTCTTAAGGGCCGGCAACGCATCTGTGTTTCCTCTCGTGTCGCAATTGTCCATGGGCGGCCGTGATCACTTACCATCAGGTGACCCGTATGTTCGTTTGCCACCAATATTATAAAAAAAACTCTTCAATTCTTAAATTCTTAGGAGTCTATTGTGCTTATGTTCGTTGCTGTGTTGCAACATGACGCAAATTGCATTACTTAAGGTGTATAATGTGTGAAGCGATGGTAGCCGAGTTGGTGGTAGAAACTAACGCGGATTACTGAAAAGGTTGCGTTCGTACCAAACGTTACTTATTGTACAACCAATTGAAACTATATCGCATACCATACCGATAGATACCATACCGCAAAAATGCGCATATTTTAATATAATTAAGGCGGAACGGAGTTCGCGGGCACTGCTAGTAAAATATATTTATGTACACTAAAAATGGAAAAATAAAGTAAATTTTCAAAAAAAGTATTAACCGACTTCAATATCAATCAAAAACCCATAAGGCACTAAAAAGCGGAAAATAAATAGTTTATCAAATTAACCAAATTAAATAAAATATATGAATATGTGTGCTACCTACAGATGTATTGGAAGTCGGTGCCAACCAAACCGAAAATCATATCATCTACAGGTACAAAGTTTAAGTCCACTCTCGCGTCTCTGTAATACAAAAATTTTGGTTGGTACCGACTTCCAGTACATCTCTAGGTAGCACACATAATCATATGTTTTATTTAATTTGGTTAATTTGATAAACTATTTATTTTCCGCTTTTTAGTGCCTTATGGGTTTTTGATTGATATTGAAGTCGGTTAATACTTTTTTTTGAAAATTTACTTTATTTACATAAGGTTCCGGTCTCCGGTTCTTCGCGGCGACTGAGTTGTTTTCCAAAACCGTAATTTACTACAAAAAAGTATTATGATATAAAAATAATAGTGCAAACTAAAATATTTATACTTAGCATTTTGTAGTGTACCGTAATTTTATAAGAAAGGGTAAGTACGTCCGCGTCGTGACTAAATAGGAGACAGCCAACCGCGTCGCACCTGCACTAACATATTCTACCGTCAAGTGTGTATTTAGAAGATGCAGAGTGGTGGTGTCGCGCGATGGACACACATGCGCTATCAGCACTCCACGTCGAGACCAACTGTCAACAACAGATCGTCTCTCCCCACATGTAAATAGATATCACTTTTATCTGGTATTGTGCAGTAAGTGTTGGAGTTTCAATATTCGGCAGTATAGTGTTGGTAAAGTGAAACACGGGGGCGGGCATGTTGGAGTTATTCCGATATTATCTTGTTTACATGAATAT
Organism: Antheraea pernyi; assembly: GCA_015888305.1. NCBI lineage: Eukaryota > Metazoa > Arthropoda > Insecta > Lepidoptera > Saturniidae > Antheraea > Antheraea pernyi. Next base: position 386,885 of record MU159040.1, on the reverse strand, counting down.
TTTGTATTTTAACGGGTATAAATAATAACTGTAAACTATTTAATAACATTAAATGTGCACAGTGTGCAAAAGGTAATAGGTAAAGGCAGTGTGAACCAAGAGCATACTAGTGGACTGCTAACTCGCAGCACAGATCGTACCATACGAGCACATACAGATACATGCTTAACAAATTATTTTTGACTTCAAATATTTTAATATCGACACTCAGTTTATCGATGGATCTTGACTATCAATTTGAGCACCAGTCTGACCATTAAATTCATGCCTATTGGTGGAATATTAAGATATATAATCATTATTATAATGCTATAGAATTCAATTTGAATGTTTTTGCGCCTTGTCAGAGGTTGTCTTTAAATATAGACGCAACAATCGCTCCTTCAAATAGCTCATTTAACAAAAAAAATGTTTAAAAGTCATTGTTTTCGGATAGGACTACTGAACAATCATGGAAGATCCCTCTATTCGTTGGCTAGTTTCTACCAGCAAGTCAAATTTTCGGAAGAATGAAATAAGAACTTACAACTTTAAAACTTGCGACATAATTAAATATAATTCGTATATTAGAACTATCTGAGTAAGACCTTACGCTACAATATTATCCCAAGTTATAAGCAGAAATGATATTTTAAGCTGTTATAACATATTTTATGTTGTTATAAATAAATTTCAGGACTGACCATTGAACTAGACACCCATTTAATTCTCAGTTCTTTTTCGTTGAAATAAACAACCAAGGCACATATCATAATACTGAACTTGGCTCTCATTTCACATTTATGTTTTTGATAGAATATCATTACTTTTTGAACATAAATTATTAGTATATACTTATTCATAGTAACATTAATACCAAATGGTTTTTCTTAACCTCCAATACTTAATTCCAGTTAATAACGAAATAAATACGAAACTCGACCTATAATATTTATATAAGCTTGAACCCATACTCTTACCTTGAACTATATTCTTATTTATAAGTAGTTGTAAGTACGAAAACTGATATGTTTGGATAAAAAGAATTAAGGATGGTACTCCACTCGTTATATATTCACGTGAATACTTTTTTTTTTTTCGAACTGGCTACTCTATTGACCTAGCAAGATCTTAACAGCTTCACCGGACTACTAAGGCGAGCGCTTAAGGCACTCAGCCGATTTTGTTTGGGCAACCAGCTCAAGGGTGCACGGCACACCTAGGCTTGGCTGTTGCCTGTTCATGCAATTCGCGACCTATCTGAGGTCACGTGAATACCTTAAAATCCACATATTAAAGATCGACTGCCATCAATTTTGATTGCTATTCTTACATTACAGGCGCTATAAGTAAGTATTCCTAATAGAATCAATTAATTTAAAAATGATACTTATTTCCGATTTTTTCCTTTGTATTGATCCAACTACCTATCTGGATGCCAAATTTGAACCTTCTAGGTCATTGGGAACTAGCTTAGAATTTAGGTTTATAGGTCACTCAGTAATAATAATAATGATTTTTGTACGTTAATATTTTAATAACTGTTTGATATGTGTTTACAAAATTTGGATCACAATTAAATCTCGCAAGTCTTAATACATGGGCCGAATTTGACATGTTTATGTGAAATAATTTTTGAGATATGAGGTGGTGAGAAGTGGATCCTAATGTGTACGGGCATTTTCATATTCTTTATATGTGGGTGGATTGCGATACCGGGCCCGCGCGATCGCGACGCTTACAAGGGACAGTTGGACTCCTTAATCTGTAATGTGAACTTTGCGCTGCTGGATTTTATTGGTTTATGTGTGGTGTTTTGGCCTTCAATTGCAATAATAAACATTGTGTGTGCGTGCATGTGACCGTGCATTTAAGAACAACTGCAAGAAAGATCTACAGCAGCCAGGTTAGTGGTCTACCTTGTATGGAAATACCGAACTGAGTGACAAATCAGGCCATATTGTACGCACTAACTTGTTTTCTATAGACGTCCAGCAAGTGCTGATATCGTGTCTCGTATTAGTCCGAGGGAAGAGAGGAAGGAGGTGGGTGACATTACGTAAAAATATCGTTTAGAAATGTGACAAAAGAATCAGGATACAACGATTGATGAGGTAAGGCCGTGGCGTTAGAGCGCCGTACGGTCGTGAGTCACACACGTGTATTATTTTTGAATGCCTTTAACGTATACAATGTTATAAAACTAAGAATACGATATAAGTAAAAACTCTCTTCCAGGAGGAAGAGTTTTCTTTAGTTAACGAAGGACCGTTACAGTACAATCGACAACTGTTCTTGAGTTTACAATTCAAGTGTATACCAGTTACTTCAATAATGTATATTGTCGTCAGCGTATTGTCAATATATGTGAGTGGTTACTCAAAAAGGGACCTCAAGGGAAAATAATTGATTTCGAGTAAATCGCATTAAAGTTTTGAGTCGAAATGACTTTCGTCTACAAGCGCGAGAGAGATGCGCGGCGTGTTTTATATCAGTGAGCGACGTCGTCACTACTAGAGATAACATTAAAAAAATAAAACTATACTAAAAAGTAAATACTGATTGTAGAAACATACCTGACATCACACAAACTAGTGTGCGCTATATGCAAGGTGTAATTTTTCCAAAGTGATGATTAGGCCAAAACAAAGCTGATAGACCACAGAATCAAAACTCATGACAAAAAAAAAAACAGTTGCTAAATCCCTTCAGGTCCCTTTTTGTGTAACCACTCTCATATTGATTCAGAATTATTACCAAATTAGTAAGGTAACGATAAATAAAACGCAAATTTACACCCACCTGGTTCATCAAATTCAGTTTTTATCTTATTATACTATATTAGAAATAAATAAAAATGATAGAGATCTGCCGTTTGCGAATCACGTAAAAACTATGGGATAGATTTGATTTTTTTTTTAACTGGTCCTTATTTAAAAAAATAACCATTACCATGTTTTCGTTTAATATAAAGTTATTAAAAATATATATGATAAATAACTATCTTTATAAGAATTATGCGTTCAGCGATGAGTGTTGTTGGCGTGGAGAAGGAGGCAAGCGGCGTGATGCGTATACACAGGAGAGGGCAAGTAAATGGACAGTATTCTTTATTCAAATAATAATATTTCGTATCTTTTTCCTCTGTACATAATTTTTTTATAAAAATAGTAAATAATGTTGAGGGTTGAGGATGTCGCGGATATCAGTTAGTATTAAATTTGTTCTAATAAATATAAAAAGTTATGACCTGAAACAAATTATTAATAATAATAAGCCTTTTAAATAACTCATAGCAATGTTTAATAAAGGAGTACAGCAATAACGGCACTTAATTTTTGTATCAGGCGTCGAAGTGTCGTAAGAGCTGTGTATCAGGCGTCGAAGTGTCGTAAGAGCTGACGTCTCAGGAGCCGCAATGTAACATTACTAAAGTATCTAAACCACTAACCACTTATACAATAACTTGTTTTCTGCATATAGGTTACGTGTTCAACGATGCATTGGGAGGGTAAAACTATACTGAATTTTTGGTATCTCATCTTAATTTTGCTAGGTGCATGTCAGAAATTAGTTGAATGGTCAACCCCAGTGAATCAGTCAATCAAGCTAATATCAGCTAATAATTTAAAATTATCAATTTTGTTGCCAAGTGAGTACACACACAGGCTTAGGCCTCAGAATTATTTGTATAAGAAAATTAAAATAAAAAAATATTCACTCGCTCTGAAACGGCTCTTCCTTTTAATCTACAACCAAACTAAACACCAACTTAAAAATGTAAGATGTAGAAGATTCATAAAAAAAAACACAGACAACATAATACTAGAAAATCAATTTGACTTAAACTTTTTCGGAATTTATTTATAAGAGAGCAACTTCCGATTCCCGCCTGCCCGCCCATTTTGACAGATATTTATTATTAATTTCTGGTCAGGTACCCCACATGTCTCGCACCATCATGGTAGAACGGTGCGTTCGAAGTGACGTGACGCCATCTCTTTTTTCATTATCGTCTAAGTTCTCCGCCAAGAACGGATATGCAAGTGAAATATTTAGACAAAGCGTTGCGAAACTTGTGGACACGTGTTTATTTGAAACGTGTTTAGTCAAACACGAGGGTTAAGACAAATTCGGAGCCTCCAAATGGCACATTGTATACTCGCAGGAGCACACAAATAGGGTAAGTTAGAAACAATTTTTTAGTTAGGCATCTTCCAGAGGGAACTTCCTAAATGCATCGGTTATATCCATAAATGCTAGTACTTCTGTAAATAAATTATCTCGGCCTACACTACTGTTTAATTACAATTTTTATGCAATTCGATTCAAGGTTTTAGATAACCGTGGTAAATCTGGCTTTAGTGTCTCTACTACAACTAGGCCATAACAAGTCATGTGTAATTAACAAAAGTATAATCCGTTAAATTAATACTCTGTTAGCACTGTACTATTTATCCGAGCAGAGCTCCGCCCTACAATAGCTTCGACATTGCAATGAATATCCGATTAACGTCGTCTTGCCTTTTATAGGCCGAACTCTCTAATAACGTGGCGCTAGTGTTCATGTTCCGGTTGCGTATCGGATGTGTTATAGCGGTACCGGAAGTAAATGTTTAAATCATTTGAATATCATTTTACTTTATACAAATATTATAAAGGCCATATTAAATCATTAATATTAATTACAAAAATAGAAACCATTACGCATGTAAGTAAATCATTATACGTTTTATTCGTGAGGTAAAACGCTTCTAATGTAACGCTTCTTGCATAGCACCAATATGAACACAATATTATAAAAATGTACGAGTCATTTTACGTGCAATACTTATGTTGATATTTTTTCTTCGGACTGACTAAGCTATTAGCCTGGTAGGGCCTTTACAGCTTCACCGGACTATATTATGTTGTGATTATATCTCACGTATTTATTAAAATGGTCGCCCACTTAATATTCTTTAAATTTGTAATTCCGCGTGACGGGTCCTTTTTTGTAAGGGTAAGGGCTTGCACACGCGGACGATTCTATCTGTTATATTTAGAACTAGCTGTACCCGCAGCTCTACACGCGTTTTTTTAAGTTGTATTAAAGAAATATAAAATTGTAAGACCATGTACAATTATAGAAATGCTCTTTAAAAACAATTGTAAGTACGAAAGGCACGCCACTTACAGTAACATGTAACGTATAGGTTAGATATATAAATACTAAAGGTGTATCAAATGAGGTTTATCATCAACAGCATATTAAATTTACCAACCAACCTTTAGAATTAGTTTAGTCTCCTCTTTATTTACTGAATCATATTCCTTTATTATTTGTTACTATTTTCGACTTTGGTATAAATTTTTGTAGAATTCCGTAGCGATTCCTATTATTTCTGGTCTTTTGTTGCTCTTTCTCCTATATTTATTATTCATATTTGGAATCTAATTCTTTTTGTAATTCATTTCTTTAAGGGCTTTCTTTATTCCTCTGGTTTTTTCTATATGTTATCTTAACGTAGTTAACTTTTATGTTTTTCGTTCTTTCCTAAGTTATTCGCTAATCTTTTTGTTTATTTCTGCTATCTTTTGTCCATTGTTATTAATATTTATGCTTTGTTGTATAAGAAGTTGTTTCCGTTCTTGTAATAGTTGTAGTCAGTTCCCCCACGGGGATCAGTCGGCTTGGGGAGGTTGGTGTTTTCTAATTATTTGGTTTTCTATATTTTTGTGTTGTTGTGTTTTCCGGTTGCCTATAGCTAATTGTTATTGCCTATTATCCGTCATATAGGAAGAGAGAGAGAGTTGGATCTGCCTCTCATGATATCAAAAGCGTTACGCCTATTGTTTTGTAATGGAATCCAGATTTTTTGCTTGTGTATTGTTTCGCGTTGATGACGATATTTCTCTCTTTCTTTTGTCGTTGTTTGTATTATTTTCCTTTACTACAAGCTTGTCGTATTTAAGTTATACGAATTTTCCTTTCACTCTTTCATCTTTCAATTGAGTTTTTAACATTTTTCTTTTCTCCAGAACTTCTTTAGAATAATCTTCTGTGATATCTTTGAGATTTTTCCGAACTTTGATTACCTTATTTTTCTTTCATGAATTAACAAAGAAAAGCAGGACAGGTCTCGGCTTTCTGTCTGGGTTTTTCTTCTTAATTCGATAAATGTTATTTCTTTCAAAATCCCCAATGTTTATATTTAAGTCTTTATTAAATATCTTCTTCTCCTCTTGTATTAGTCCTGACGTATATTCCTCTTCTTCTTTTAATCCAAAAATTATAATTTTATTTTGCTTCTTATCTCTTTTCAAATAATGGATCTCTTTCTTAAGGTTTATTAGTTTTATTTTTAAATCTTTATTTTGTTCTATAATAGGCTTTATTTTTTCATCAATTTTTTCGATTATTGAATTAGTTATAGAATCTTTCAGTTCGGCCGTCTGTTTCTACATTTCAATTTTCATTTTGTTAAATAGAATTTGAAATTGATCTTCCATGTTTATGTTTAACTCCTTAGCGTAGAATGGAACGCCGCGGTAGAATGATAATTTCGCGTTTTTTTATGTCATAGCATGCAAACGAACAGGTGGGTTACCTCATGTTAAACGATCACCACCGTCCATAGACACTAACAGCACAGGTGAGTCGAAAGTGCGTTGCCAGCATGTTTGGGGGAAAGGGAGGGAAGGGGAGGGGAAATGGCCCTCCGGTGCTCTCACTGGCCAAATGAAATGCAACAATGCAAGCACTGTTACTTCACGTCGGTTTTCTATAAGAGGGTGGTACTACCCCGGAAGAGCCGACCTATTCATACTGAAACCAGTAATAGCTTCACCGTGGCTCTACCACCTACATAAACGTTGGCACCAATGAAGCGATGTATAACACTGACACTGTCGACCCTCCCTATGAAATAACGGCAGTGAACGATCAGTACCAGCCTGTCTCTCCAAACAGATACGCCCACGCCCGCGTAACCACAGAGCACGCCGCCTTGATCTGGGGGTCTATTTCGCTCCTGCATACCAGATTAGGCCCCCCTCGGCAGTGGCTCAAGCCTAGGTCCGTTCCCTCGGTATGTAGACCTTGAGTTCGCTGCTCGCGCGATTCAGTGACACATAATCTTACATCACTGCGAAAATATTACACATACTGTTAAGACCTTGCTAGGTCAATAGCGTAGTCAGTTCGAAAAAAAAGACACTGACACTGTCAAGCTGTCAGTGACTGATAGCGACATTGACGTTATAATAATTTTCTGTAGTAAATTTTGAACATCAATGCGGTAGTTGTTGAAAGGTGAATTTAGTTGTATTCTGTTTTATTTCCACTTTTATTACATCTGCGTAAATAGTTCCACAGATCCACAACACTTATGATTGTGTTTTTCACTATTCAACTGTCCCTAAATGGTTTTTAATCACAATAAGTTGAATATTTAACTTTTTATGTAAAATGATACATAATATTAACATAATTTTATAAATAAATAAATGTATAAATAACATTGAGGAGGTTTACGGCTCTTCAGAACCTGGCGCGCTGTTGCCGTGGTACAGTAACTCAAAACATATTTCTTACTTTCCTATGGAAAACCTTATGGTTGTGTCAGTTGATCGTTGCGATCTTTCTTACAGAGTCGTGGTGGTTAGTGATTTGACCAATGGAAGATACGTCAATTTGACGTCCGTAGGCATGTAGGCCGAACACCGGCATGTATCAACGAATTTTTTGGAATTTACATTTATTTACTAATTTGAAACGATGACGGCTTAATTTATAGCATGTTCAGACATAGCGTCAATGGGCGTTAGCTTCCGGTGAAGAAAAAACATCGTGAGGAAATCTGAACTTGAGAAATGTTCTCGGAGTTTGAAATTGCTAATACGTGATGGCCTGTCGTCGTGCGTGTGCCCATAGATACCATCCTTCGGGCAGAGGCCTATATGAGATGTATATAAAGTTTTACTTATTATTAAAAAATTGATTTTAGTATAAATTTCTGTAGCATACTATTTTGTATGAATGAAATAATCGTGTTTATCAATCGTCAACGATTTATGGACGATTAGACGTTAGCCTTGATTAAACTGATTGTACGAACGCGGTACGAACATTCTACGGTGTTATTTTTACCGTGACGTACCGCGTGAGGACTGCGGGTGGTTGTGGGGCGCTCACGCACTAAGAGCGGGGGTCGCTCGGGAGATATTAACCTCGGCGCGGTGGCTCCTTACGCAGGAACGAAATTTTTGCGTACGTACTTTATGCTAATGTTTACCAATACCATATTAAGGTCGTTTCATTAAGTCGGAGGGGGCTGAAGGGGTTGCAGGGTGAGGGACGCGGGGCGGAGGGAGACGCGAACGATTTCCAATTGAATTTCGCGTTGAAAACAATCTGTTTGCATAAAACTTGAACTTTGGCTTGATTTGCATAAAATAATACGGGTGAACCGATACGACGAGGATTTGTACCACGCGCCACCCCGGCACTACCCTTGCTATGTTATCGCACGACACTAGGCTTTAAACGATATATCGAAATATAGATAACATAGTGAGCACATTATCGATATTTATATCGATACGATAGAATTGCAAATACTATAACATCGGTATAGAAAAATATATATAAATATAAAGCTATTGCCGAATGCATGTCAGCGCATCCCTTCATAACACCTGCACTTATTTGGTTAATTCTTTTTTATTGTCAGCATAAGGTTCGAATACGAAAGAATGTTTGAAAACTATTACGATCTTATTATTCATCAGTATACCGGTTCGAAGTCTGGTTGGTGGCTAGTAGTTGTATATATAAATGTCAAACTATAATTTGATCTAGTGATCTTAATATCGGTGATTTTATATTTGTTTAAGTATAAGTGATTCTTACCCCATCATTACATATTATAAAACAAAGTCTTCTGCTACGTATGTCTGTCTCTCTGTTTGTTCGTGATAAACTAAAAAACCTATTGAACGGATTTTCATACGGTTTTCAGTAGTAGATAAAGTGATTCATGAGAAAGTTTTAGGTATATAATTTATCAATGTTTTTTTTTTATTATCATGGTGGGACAACGTTCGCCAAACCCGTTAGTATTATATAAAATATCCACAAGAAAACTACTTAACGTCGCCACATCGTAGTCAGCCGAATGTTGCTATTTAAAGGTTGCGCTTCCGCGCCGGAGCGACTCCCACACACTAACAGAGTATAGGTCTCAGAAAAAAGGGATTATACAAGTTATTGGTTTTAGATTCTATAAATAACACGTTCTTTTAGGTGCAATATCGGTTATCGATATTTATTCGTTTCCCAAAAAACCGATTTAATATATATCGATATGTTTAAGAGTGCATCCCTGCCCGTTACACGCTGACATCCGTGTTTCAGTGCAATTGTTGCGAGTGATTAGTTTAAGTTAGACCTATGAGTACCAGGTGAGCAGGTATTGTCGCAAGTTACATCGAGTGAACAGTGATATGACTGCTTGTATAGAATTTTATTATAATGTTAAACGTGATCTTACAATAGTAAATAAAAAAATAACAATAAATTTGAAAAGTTAGTGTCAGAGTATTATCATAATATTACGTTTTTCCACCGGTACTAAGCAGTAATGATAAAATACAGTAGAAGTAACTTAAATCTGGTAAAAAAGTTATTGATGGTAAGTGATAATTGGAATATACTTAATTTAGATAACCGGAGGCGCAGCACAATGAAACACACCATTTCGATACTGAATCATATTTTTTATTCCTACCGACATCTGTAGTAATATACATATATACCAATAATAACAAAAGTACAATAATAAAAGAAAGGCAACCCATATAATTAGCCCAGATAACCAACTAGTTAACAATATAATGTTATCAGTTGAAGGTTTTTGAGTAAAACAATGTGTCAGTGACAACAATTATGACTATTATACAAAAACAATATGTATGGGTGTTATGTTAGTATATAATGTGCGATTGTCACAAGGACAAGGCAACGTGACGTAATGTATCTTGGAGTATGCAACTCACAATGTAGGATCGTATAGGTACTCATGACCTGACCTGAGACCGTGTCATTTCACGTGGTTTTGGCTAATGTCCTATAACAATATTTTTATTATTTACTTTGCGCAATGTGAATATATTGAATGTGTCAACAATATGAAAAGGTAGATATAATGAATTATTAGTAAAAGTGGTTCCAGATATTTCATAAAGCAATGTTAATGAACAAGTGTGATGTGGATGCGATTACGTTGTACGTATGGTAATAAACAGCTAATTTATTAATAAAACTAGCTAACCCGTGCAACTTCGTCTGCACCGAATCGGTTATCACCGATTTGAATTCAATATTTTTAAATGCGAAAAATTTTAATATACCTAAAACTCGATTGCAGCCACACCTACAGTTTCCAATTCTGAATCCAAACTATTAAGGGACTCGCTCAACGATATACCCGGATGGTATGTGAGAAATCTTTTAAAATAAGTCTAGAACCCGTTCGTAGCATCATATACAGGGTTCAATTACGATAAAAACTAACGTACATATATCGGCGGTAATGTAAAAAAAGCTTGAGAGGTCTATGGACCTACAGTTCAAAAAATCAAAATCACTTTATTCAATTTAGGCCCTAAGAAGGCACCCATGAACGTCAAAACTACCACCGGTTCGGAAAACAACTCAGTCATCGAGAAGAACCGGCAAGAAATTCGATCTGGTTTATCTTTGTAACAAATATATATAAAATTTAGAATAATAATATATTCTATATAATAATAAATGTCAAAAACGTTTTTAATGAATGCACAGAGATGAGACAATCCCAGACATCACTATCGTTCACATATTGATCCACTCTATAATAGCCTTTTGACATTAAAACCCGCTTGACATTGCGCTTAAATTCGCAATCCGGCAAATCGCAATGTTGGAACGAAGTTCCTTTCCCTTTTTTGTAGGCGTTTACTATACAATCAGTATAGTTTACATTATAAAATATCAAGTTGATAGACTTAAATTGTAATTTAAACGACAAAATATATTCATAAAATAAACAATGATAAATTAAACACTGAATGACATCATAACTATTTTCAGCTTGTATTAAAATTTTTCACACTACATTGTATTAAAAACAGATAGCGCTTAAAATTATGGCGAAGGTGAATATTTGTTCATTGCTTAACAACTTATATTTGTTAAAACTTCGAAAAGTTATCCTTTATTAGTTGGTTGGCTTTACTTTCACATCACCGGATGGTCATTGACACTGTGCTTAAACATACACGCTTAGAGGATTGAGTATAATTTTTGTATGTTTCTAGATGATTAGGTACCAAATATTAAGCGTGCAGAGTGTACTCCATAAATATTGCTACGGTTTTTTTTTTATGTCAAAAAGTGGGTTATACTTCTTTTGACGCGTTAGGGAAAAATTATGAAAGTAAATTTTTATGATGCGTGCGCACACCGTCACAAAAACCGACACCCTGAAGTTAGCTATAGTCAAAATTTTGTTTCTTTGTATTTGTTGTTTGTATTTATTTATATTAAAACTTTAAATGTATTAAATACCTTTTTTCTATTGTTAGTGTCGTTTTTTCTACAAAAGTAGAATAAGGCGAAAGATAAAAATTTTGAAAAGATTTTTACTTGTTACGCCAAAGAAGTATAACTTCTAACGCGTGTACATAAGTACAAGCACACTTTTTTTTATTATTATTTTATTTCAACATAAAAGAGGGTAGATTAAAAATAATATGTATTTTTTTTATGTCATAGGAGGCAAACGGACAGGTGGGTCACCTGATGTTAAGTAATCACCACCGTCCATAGACACTTGCAACACCAAGGGAGTCGCAAGTGCGTTGCCAGCCTATGTTGGAGAGGGAGGAAGGGAAGTGGAATGGGTAGAGAGGTGGGCCTCCGGTGCTCTCACTGACCGAACGAAACGCAGCAACGCAAGCATTATTACTTCAGATCGGTTTTCTGTGAGATGGTGGTACTATCCCGAGCGAGCCGACCCATTCATCTTGAAACCAGTAATATTATCAGCGTGGCTCTACCACCTACCAAAATCTATCTATAGAATAACTTAGATATAGCTTAGCGCAACATTGGCTGTATAATAAAGATAGCCATAATTGTGAAAGCGCCTGTTATAGACGCATGTTATATGTATATATGCAAGATATATGTCTACGTTTATCGTTGGTTTTCATTGTTTACGGTGAAATCTCAATATCATAATGGTTAATAAAAAGAAATATGTTCTTTGCAATGCAAAAAATAAAATGGTTTGAAATGAATTATTTTGTTTATAAAGAACATCATCGGGCACATTATATATACTAATATTATAAAAAGGTATAGTTTGTGACGTTGTAAGGGGTAATCTCAGGAACTACTGGTCCTAAAAAAAAAAAAAAAAGGAACTACTGGTCCGATTTGAAATTCTTTCAGTGTTATATAGCTTATTTATCAGGGAAGGTTATAGGCTATATATCATCACGCTAAGACACACAGGAGCGGAGCAGCAATGAAGAATGTTGCAAAATCGGGGTATTTTTTCCTTTTCAGAGCTTCCGCTACGTTTTGCCGAAAAATAACCATTCCAAGTCACGGGCAGAAGCAATTAACTAATTATATTATCTATACTAATATCATAAAGAGGTAAAGTTTGTGAAGTTGTAGGGGGTAATATCTGGGGAGTCGGAGAAAAAATGGTAAAACGCTTATACTAAGGTGTCGCAAAAAAGTCTAGTTACATTAACTAATTTCTTTTCTTTCGTTATCCTGGAGAACCCCTTGCGCTTTATGGGACAAAAAGTATCCTAAATGTAACCCTGTAATATTAGTTATTACTGTGTCAAGTTTCGTTAAAATCGGTTCAGTACTTTCAGCGTGATCCGTGTTCACAGGGACAGAAAGACAGACAGACAAAAATTGTAAAAAGATTATTTTTGGCTTCTATATCGAAAACACAGTGTATCCCGATAAAAAAAATTCAAAAAATATTTAATGTACAGATTTAACCTTGCTACAGTTTTATTATAACATAGATAGATGATCAGATTTTTGCACAAGAAAGTTAATCTGTAAAATTTGACCGAATGTGTAAAACAATTTTTATTTACAGAATGAATATGAGGAAAACTCTCTCCCGTAACTGTCTCAGGAAGCGTCATTAGACTCTGAGTATTAACTCAGAGTTACTTTCAATATCACAGGAAATTTCCAAAGAAAAACATTTCGGAGGAGGAACTTTTAAAAGTTTACAACATAAATCTGTCAGCGGGGAGAGATATCCCATCAGAGTGATCGCGCAGTCACATGATGCCACGCGACGCGACGCAACAACCTTTTGTTATACTCACACTCCTTATTTATATCTCAGGAACTAATATAAGTTTTGAATAAAATAGTCATAGATAAACTGTATTTGATATCGAATCGAATATTTTTGTAGCGGGCATTATAGTAAAAAAATAATTTATAGTAAAAAAATGTAGTGTGCGAGTAAAGGCGTATCGTTTTATTATCCATTCTATCTCTATCTATATAAATAAAAATGAATCGCAAAATATGTTGCTAAGCGCAAAACTCGAAGACGGCTGGTCCAATTGGAGTAATTGTTGATTTGATTTATTCCTTGAACTCTGAGGAAGGTTTTTATGGAGAGAAAGACTGAAAAAATCGCACGGAAATACGTAAATATCAGTTTTCTTTTTGTTGTGAACGCAACTTCAAATTGCTATTAAGAACTTGAACGCATCCATAATTACGAAGGTTTTTATTCATTTTTGAGTTGACGTATGATGTATATTTTACCATTTATTGCAGTTCGCTTTAAAAATTTCGCTCTATCAATTTGTGTTCCGCAAAAACGAACAGTCTCTATGGTCTAGCATAGTAAAATGTTCCATATGTCGGTATGTTTCTACTAAAAACGTAGGCTAAGAAGAAAAAAAATCATATTAAAGCGAAACGAAGTTCGCGCTGGCAACTAGTATTATGTACAAATATGGATAAATTTGAACACCAACTGACTAAATATTCACTATGAGGCTTTATTCATTGTTTTTCGGTTCTCTGTTGTAATTTAATGTAACGCATAGTTCTAAACAAAATCGTTTGTCGAGATTTGGGACCGTTAAAAATGTTTTTACTCGTAAAAACAATGTATGTACCTATATATCAATAAAATGAACCAGGTCGCGTCGCGTCCTGTTGGTAACACAAGACTATCTTAGAAGCTTACTTTCTATAGTAACTTAATTTTTTTGTGACATTTAGTTACAGCCCAATCTTTTTAATCGCCCGAGGTTGTATGAAATGATCCATTCTAACTTTCTTTATATTACAGTAAAACAAACCTTATTATATTAATAATAAGGTTAAAAATATAAATTGTATTGTATGTAAATTTGGATGTGCCATTAGTAGGATACGCTGAACACGATGTCAACATAGCGTTCCACTGTTTTTTGGGTTCTATAACTTAATTTATTTATTAAAATACGGAACCCTCGTACAGTTATTCTGTAATCACCTTTTATCTACTCCCCTATATCTTATTCTCAGGAAAGTCTGTTGCTATTAAATTGACAATCATTCAACTACCTCCTATATATTTAAAATAGCAGTGAATAACTAGTAAACCTTTGTCTCTGTTGATACGGTTAAGTAATCCAAAATCTTATTTCTATATCTTATAACTAGCTGTTACCCGCGGCTCTAAAGGGGTCTTAAAGAAATATAAAATTGTGAGTGGGTGTGCACATCACAGAAATGCTTTTTCAAAAACATTTGTAACTACGACACGAACACCATCTACTGTAACATGTAACGTATACATAAAATATATGAATACTAATAGTAGTACTAATAGTAGTAATAGTATTAGTAGTAGCTCCTTTTTAAATGCGCTGATGTTTACATCTTGTGATGCCACTGCATTTACCCAGGCCCGGTAGCATTTCTGCTTACGTACTACTACTAATACTATTACTACTATTAGTACTACTATTAGTATTCATATATTTTATGTATACGTTACATGTTACAGTAGATGGTGTTCGGAAATTGATTCGTCTTCCATCGGGAACACGGACGTTTTGGTCTCTAGCCAAAGCTGTCCTTGGAAATTTCTGTCGACCATCCTTTCCATCATTGCGGAGGGAAGACGAGTCGTTGGCCCATGACGCTAAAGACAAGGCCGATCTTCTCAGTTGCCTTTTTGCGTCCAACTCGACTCTCGATTGCAAAGGGAAGCTACCACCTGCATTACCACGTTGCGAAAGCTCGATGTCTAATATTCGGTTTTCGCAAAGCGCTGCACGCAATGCACTCTTCTCTTTGGATATCTCAAAGTCGAGTGGGCCAGACCGAATCCCCGCAATTGTGCTTAGGTAAAGTTCCAAGTAGGTCGTTGATGGTAAACCTCATTTGACACACTTTTAGTATTTATATATCTAATGTACAAGTTACATGTAGGTGGCGTGCATTTTTGTAATTGTCCATTTTCTCATAATTTTACATTTCTTCAATACTATTAAAAAAAACGCGTGCGGAGCTGCGGGTACAACTAGTGTTAAATAAACCTAGAGAGGACACGCACTTAAGTGCAGCTGCTGGAGTACATCAACAGGTGCTTGGTGACAGATTTTAAACTTGAAGGTGGCAACTAACCAGGCGTATTAAGTAAAAGCCCTAGCACTGTGTGATAAGTCAGATCTTACTGAAAATATTGTTCCTACACATTACACACACCTTTAATGTACTTAGTCTGACCATAAATACTGTTACAATTAAAAATAAACAAAATATTACATTTGAATCTTGTTATCTTGTAATCTGTCATTTTATATAATTATTCATTGAGTTTTCTCATTTTGACGCCAATACATTGTACAATATATTGCGATATTAAAATGGAGTGGTGTGATAAAGAAAACAGACTCGCTGTCCGAAATCGTGTAGGAAAGCCAAAGATTCTATCTCGGGAGATGAAGATAGCACCTAGAACCAAGTTGCGTATTTTAAAAGATGACTTAGGATTTGCAGCCTATAAGAGACGTACTAGTCATTTCTTAACTGATAATTTAAAAAAGAATAGGGTGGTAAAATCGAAACAAGTACTGAAGCGGTACGCATAGGGAGGTTACAGAAAAATTTTGTTTACGGATCAAATTTTTTTTACAATTGAGCAACATTTTAACAAACACAATAACCGTATTTATGCTCAAAGATCTAAGGAAGCTTCTCAATTAGTCGACAGAGTGCAACGTGGGTACTATCCGACTTCAGTGATGGTTTGGTGGGGTATTAGCCACGGAGGAGTAAGTTCCATACTTTTGTAAGAAAGGTATTAAAACATCGGCACAATGATGCATTGGATAAGATCTAAGAATCTTTTCCCTATTCTCTTGAAAATGTCAAAACAATGACTTTTTTTTTTTAATACTATTGGCAGCAAACGAACATGCGGGTCACCTGATGGTAAGTGATCACCACCGTCCATGGACACCTGCGACACGAGAAGAATCTCAGATGCGTTGCCGGCCTTTGAGAAAGGAATAGGCTCGTTTTTTGAAAAAAGGCAGATTGTATTGTTCTGGAAACGCTGCCACTGGGAGTTCATTCCAGAGAACTGTCGTGCGCGGAAAAAACGCACGTGAGAAGCGCACAGTGCACGACTTCCAACCATCGAGATGACACTGATGGAATTTCAGTCCCTGACGAGTCGTTCTGTAACGTACATTAGATATATGAATACTAATAGTATATCGAATGGGATGGGATTTATCATCAGCAACATACCTGGAACTTCAACCTACTATATACCACACTCAGTGCTCACTAACACAATATAAGAAAGTAATGAAAACTGTATGCTATACATTATCGAACAATATATCTTTAATCTTTTCTTATATAGATATAATATGCCGATATACTTAAGTTATTATTATACGTTGCTATAATCACTTAGTTATCTAGAAGCAAACGCGGTAAATAAAACAATATTGACAAAATGGCCAAATTGACCAACAAGATGATATAATTCATATTACATACAAATATATATACTTTCAATTATGTATATTTATTCCTGGAGTCCAGTAAAGCAAACGTCTCACGCGGTTATAACATATTTTTAATCAATTTCACACGGATTAATGCACAGGTAGCAGTTAATCAATATATAGTGTACCAATTCAAATAAAAAAAGAATCATTAAAATCGGTTCACAATTGACGAAAATATCGATAAACATACATAAAAAAATACATACAACCGAACATAGTAACCTCCTCCTTTTTCGAAGTAAGTTGAACAGAAAGTCCTCTGGTCTGTCAGTTTATCTGTTCACGATAGAGTCAAAAACTACAATTTTCATGCCGTTTTCACCAGTAGGAAGTCTTGGCTAACCAAATAAAATAGTCTAAGTTACTTCTTATATTGTGTGTTATCTTCAAGTAAAAGTCCCGTGAAAATCAGTTTAAGCATTTCGGATATTCCACGGAGGATGAAGGCAAATAAAAAACCTAAATTACTTTTTATGAGGTCTGCTATCTAGTAGTGAAAATCGGTCCAACCATTTTGGAAATAGCAATGCGGATGAAATCGCGGACGAATAAAATAGAATGTGTCAACCGCTATAATTTCGGCTATCTGCCAGTAAAATTCCCGTTAAAATAGATCCAGCTGTTTTGGAGTCTGCTATCTACCAGCGAATACCCCGTGAAAATTGTTCCAACCATTTTGGAAATAGCAATGGGGACGAAACCGCGGACTAATAAAACAGAATATGTCAACCGCTATAATTTCGACTATCTGACAGTAAAACTCCCGTTAAAATAGGTCCAGCCGTTTTAGAGATTACCCGGAACAAACAAACAGACAAAATCTATATTATAATAAAACTGTAACAGGGCCAAATCTGTACATTAAATATTTTTCGAAAATTTTGATCGGCTTAGGCTTTGTTTGCGATATAGAAGCCAAAAATAACCCTTTTAAAATTTTTATCTGTCTGTCTGTCTATCCTTTTAAACACGTATCACTCTGAAAGCACTGAACCAATTTAGACGAAATTTGGCACAGTGATAACTAATATTACAAGTTACATCTTCATAAGACTTGAGACACCCAAACCAACCTCACGTGCACCCTGCTAAATAACGAACGAGGCAATGGCGAAACCGGGGTGGTACAGGTTTTCGCAGGCCGGCATGGTACAGCGGCGACCGGTGATGGATAGTGTGTTATTCGGTGGTCGCCATTGTTTTTGGATTGTACAGTGCTTACCATCAGGAATGGTGCAGTCATTTTGCAGCGCTATAATAAAAAAAAATGACTTACAAAAATAATACTTCTTACAACAATCCAATTGTACGTATGACTCGTTTATATAATGAGCGCGCATTAAATATTTTTTGAAAATTTTGATTGGGGTAGGCTTAGTTATCGATATAGAAGCCAAAAATAAACACATACCATCTGGGTATATGTTTGAGAGAGTTCCTTGATAGTTTTGATTTACAATGGGAAACGGTAGGTGTGGGTGCAATCGGGTTTTAGGTTTATTAAAATTATTCGCGTTTAAAAATATAATTGAAATCGGTGACAATCGACTTAATGCAGACGAAGTTGCACGGGTCAGCTAGTATAATAATATAAACAAATTTTTTTTGGTCATTTGTAGCCATATCCATCCATTAAAAAGTTGTTATTTTAATAGTACATACACAAACTTTATATTTATAATACGTAATAGATAACAAATAAAAAATTGGAAATAAAAGTAAAGAAAATAAAAGTATAAACTTTTTGAATAGGAAAACAAAATAAGCTTTGAAAATGTTTGCGATAGAAACTTACTACGTTACCATGGCAACGTATATAATACTAACTCTAACGAAATCTCTGAAAAGGAAAAAAGTGCCCGATTTTGAAACATTCTTCATTTGTGCTCCGCTTCTATTGGTCTCAACGTGATAATATATAGCCTAAGGCCTTGCTCGATAAATTAGCTATCTAAAACCGAAGGATTTTCTCAAAATCGGACCAGTAGTTTCTGAGATTAGCGCGTTCAACCAAACAAACTCTGCAGCTTTATATATTAACATAGATGTGGGAATTTGTTTTGTTGCCATAAAATTCATTAGCAATTTCACAATAAAGTACTTACCTCAGTACATTTGTTACGAGTTAAAAAGATCATTATAACGTATACGTTATACGATTGTATACAAAATGAATGGTATTGCTCGTGTTTAATTTTAGCAGATGTTGGGCCACCAAGGCCCGCCACTTCAACTGCCCGTACTGTTAATTTGTTCTCAATCAGCGTATTTTCTGTGCTACTTATATGATAATTGTTTAGATAGCTCATAGGAGTTTGTAGCATGATGTTAGATAGCTCATTAAATTAAATTTACTAATTCGCTCGCGTTGGTGTTAACTTTGAAAATGAAATGCATTTCATGTTACTCGATAACAATGTAGCTTTCTAAGTGAAAGTATTTTTTAAATCAATTAAGCATTTTTTACGTTTATTCATTATAAATAAAAAACCAAATCATTCTTTTTATAACATTATTTTTAAAAACAGTGTATGGTTTGTTAATTTATAAAACTTTTAAAAGTGTTTTCTATCCCTAGCATTTCATAAGAATGTTTAATTAATAAGTTGCTCTACAATTTAACGTATTCGTATTGATCTCGCTTGTAATGGTTTATGGTATAACCTCTTGCAGTGTAAGAGTGCCTTAATATACTATAACTCTGTAGCAGAGGAGGCGGCGCGGCGGTTATTCGAAGAGTTTAATAATCGTGACTTGTTGAGTTTTTAGTTATGAGTTTAGTAATTGTGACGTGGATTGTGCTTTTTGTTAATAGATCAAATTAACTCTAGATAACGTGTTTATATTAGCGATCAGCCACGAATAGGAAGTAACTGTGCTCGAATCTTGTTGAATAGAAAAAATATTTAATAATGATTTTGAATTAAATACTAATTATTAATTCATTATTATAATTGTTTACAGGTTTTGCCAACGTTTAAGTACACAGAATATATGAGTTATCAAAATCAAAAATACTTTATCCAGTTTTAGCCCTGAGAAGGCGCTAATGAACGTCAAAGCTACCAGCGATTCGGTCAAAAAACCCAGTCATCGAGAAAAATCGTCAAGAAACTCGATCTGGTGTATCTTTTCATTATACATATTTTCACAAATAGTTACATTACATTCATTTTTGGTGAACGCACAGAGAGAGAGAGAAGTCTCCGTAGTTTACATATAAAATACCCTTTACAGATTAAAACCTTGCCATGGTGTTTGAACATCCACTAGCCGGCAAATCGGTAATGTGCTTTGGTAACTTTACGCCCAAAAAAATATTATTGGTCTTAATGAGCGTGAAATATGGAATGACACATTTTTAATTATTTCTAGTATTTAAATTAGGTTAGTCGTCTATCCAATTTATCTAATGCAGACATATTAGATTACAAGAATATGTCGAGAGGGCAGAGTTAGGATACCAGTATGCATAGAGAAGCGTCCGGAACGTATCATACGGAATGAAATACTTACGCATTCTTTTCTTTCATACATCAACTAGTAGCTTTTGTTGTGATGATAGTAAAATTTCGAAGTACTAATCGTATTGACCAATGGTGATGGTAATATGCAGGGACTATTACAAGGAAAAAGCAGTGTTCAGGCGTTTGTAGAGTTAGTATATGTGTGTCGGAGGGAGAGTGTGCCCGTGAATCTTACACGTGCACGTCAGGTGTAACGAGAGAGCTGCCGCGCCGTTACAAAGCGAGCCGGCACAGCCACCACTGTCGGCTCTCTGTCGCCGCTATAAGGGCTCTTTGTTAAAATAATAAACCTGCCGCGACCGGAGGGCTCTCCAGCCTGCGGTACACCGCCCGCCCTCCCGGCTCTACTGGCGTTCAGACGAAAATGCTCTTTTTATTTTCCCTTATAATTTTATTTCTATATAATTCAAATTCAATTTCGTATTACAGCGAATGAAAGCGTGTATTATTATGTATATTTCTTTATATTTTCAGATTGTGGATTACTGTGTTTCCAATAATGTAAATCAGAAGGTAAGTTTTATTATTTTATACCACAGATAAAAAACTAGCCATCTGCCATTTAGTAGGCGGTCAGCGTAGCCTATGGACTTTTGCAACACCAGAACCATCATGTTGCCGAGTCTTTAGAAGCTATTTACTACCTTTTTGTTGACCTCCATATTATAAGCCTACTGGGAAAACCTCGGCAGAAAAGTAATCAAACAAATAGAGTCTTCCTGAAAGGAAATTCCTTTAAAAACAAATCATCTGTAAACTTTTTGTTTCCAAGGTATGAATTTTTTTTTTTTTTTTTCGAACTGACTACGCTATTGACCAAGCAAGGTCTTAACAGCTTCACCGGACTACTCCAAGGTGTGAAGATGAAGCCCTGCCGATGGGTAACAGCATGTTGGCGGATAGTAGCCCCAGGTATTACATTGAACAGTTCCTCGGAACAGAATCCTTTATACAGATGGCAGAATACAAGAAGGCGATACTGTTTGTGACATTGAAATCATCAACAATGCAAACTATCAAATATTGAATGCAGTTTAGTCATTTCCCGCGTTGGAGTAAATCTATAAGTTCGTACCGGCTGAGTATTCAAATCGATAATAACACAAAGAAAACGTGTTTGTAATCCAAAGTATATGGCCCTTCATAAATAAGTTTTAGAGCTATCAAAAATGTATGTCTTCAATAAACATAATTAAAATAAGGTTTCTAAAGTTGTTTTTTCAAAGTGTTCAGTTTAATTGGCCGCCTCTATCTACGAACGGGCTTAATTTCTAAAGCAAATTTGTATATCATATTTAGCAAATGTATAATCGCGGAGTATTCGGGAGCACAAAGAGGCGCTCGCTTGTTACCCGCGTTTCTATAACATTATTAAGTAAATATTCACGAAACTCCCGGATTTTAATATAATTATAAGACATTGAGCGCAAAAATTGTGTTTCGCTTTGGTTAATTTGATTGCACTGATCGAGACGGATTGCACTCGCAGTACTAGGAACTTAGTTAAAGTTATGAACACACTATTTAAATGATCTGTATTTAAAAAAAAATATTTATTATATACCGATATATACTTGTATTTAACTACATGTGACAGAGATGCGAATGTTGAGGTGTATGTGTGGTGTAAGTAAAATGGATAAGATCAAGAATGAGTATATCTGAGGTAGTTTGAAAATAGCACCAACAACAGATAAGTTGAGGAGTAATAGGTAAAGATGGTATGAGTATGCCATAAGGAGTGATGAAAACCATGTAGCTAGAAAAAAATTAAGTATGAATGTGAATGGATATAGGAGTAGAGGAAGGCCTAAGAAGGTATCGATGGATTGTGTGAGAAATGATATGTGTATAAAAGGTGTGAATACTGAGATGACATCGGATTGAGGAGAGTGGAAGAGGAAAACATGTTGTACCGCCCCTACTTAAATAAAGTAAATGTAAGAAGATGATGATGACAGATATATATTTCTGTTACTCTATAAGGTACTAGCAACCCACTCCGATCTCACACGGGAGCGGTATACTTCTTAATGTAACGTTATAGTGTATATGTATATCTACACACACACATATACACATATATAAGAAAACACAAAAGAGAAGACATTTACGCAAAAACTACTGGACGGATGCTGACGAAATTTGGCACAGTGATAACTAATATTATAAAGTAACATCTAGGATACTTTATATCCCATAAATCACAAGAGGTTCTCCAGGACACCGGACGAAAGTCAGAAAACTTTAGTGAATAAATTTGATGGATTTTGGTGAAATTTTCTTTTTGCGATAATAGACAGATTAGCTAAAAGTTTCATAATCCTATGCTTCTTAAAAAACAAAAAAAAGATAGCTAGGTTCCAAACCGATATCTTCGGCCCGTTAAATGAACGTTATAATTGAACTACGGCAACATGATGTTTCTTTGCGTTATTATCAATCACTTGAATTAGAAATATAAAATCTAATATGTACGAGAAAATAATTAGTGAATTGAGTGATATTTCCCGGGATAATTTATTTTCCAAATGTCAGTCGGTTAAAAATATGACTGATGTTCTTAATAAGATTATTCGAGAATTAGTCGTTAGTATGTTTCCAAAGAATACAATACAACTACAACAACAAATATAAATATTTGAAATATTCCAAATATACATCTATTATAAAAATATAAAATCTGCAAATATAACAACTCGCGCGATATATTGACATTTGACTTGCTTAAACATCGATTTGAGAAATTAAAAACTATGGCCTACAATAATTATAGGTATATTTAAACTAGAGACAAGTATGAGCTCTATTCCCAAATTATTATGGTCCTTAATTAAACTAAATAAGAAAAATAACACTGGATATCCAGATGAGATGATTCTTGAGAACAAAAAAGCAACTGACGGTTTTACAATCTGCAATCTTTTTGCTACTCATTTTTCTTCAGTCTATACAATCAAATTACGAGCTCTAGGCTACCACGATAATAATGATCGCAATTAAAGCAATATTCTTGACAAGATATTAGATATTTACGGAGGAGCAGGTTTATTATGTTTCAAAAAGTCTAGATTTGTACAAGGGGGCTGGTGCGGATGGAATTCCGTCCATATTCGTTATTAAATGTGCTAAATTTCTTACTTACCCTCTGTATGTTATCTTTAATCAATCGCTAAGCAATGGTTTGTTTCCTTCGTGTTGGAAGACATCACTACTCATTCTTTTACATAAAAATAGCCATAAACGTTTGATCAATAATTGTAGACCAATCTCAATTATATCTATATTTGCTAAGGTGTTTGAATTACTACTATGACCATTATTTTCGTGGCACTTTAAGCAAGCAGTTTCTCCAGAACAACATGGTTTTGTGAAGACTAGGTCAACTTCTACAAACCTTACAAGTTTCATTAATCAATAATCCTCCCCGACCAAAAAACCTGTGTTGACGTGTTCTACACCGATTTCAGTAAAGCTTTTGATAAAGTCAACCATAGTATTTTAATTAAAAAATTGGCTTCAATCGGCATTGCAGGTAATCTATTAAAGTGGTGTAAATCTTATCTTTCTAATCGCATGTCTCAGGTTGTGGTTCTTCACAACCATTCGAAACGCTATCAGGAGTGCCATAGGGTTTCAATTTGGAGCCTATACTGTGTATATCTCATAAGGTTTAGTGAGCGTTAGCGATATAAGTGCCCGAAATACCTACATACGATATTTTTCTACTTACTATTATAATAATATGCCTGTAAATACATATCAAACTCCTGTAAAAATTCTGTAAGTGTTATAGTGTCGCGAATAGCAGATTTGTTTCATACTAATTATTGGTATTGATGATTTGATGATGATTGAAAATTATTTAATTGAAACGTAAAATAAGTTAGTAACAACATACAATTTGACGTTTACAAATGCCGCCGGATATAGAAATGAATGGTCGTTTAATATGAATGATATATTACAGCTCATATTATTGTACACGACGGCGACAAGCCGGTGCAGTTCATGTTGGATCAAGCAGCCTTATTCGCGATATAAATGTCACCACGAACAAAACAAACAATACACAAACATACATTCTAATTTCTGTTGCATGTTAAGAACAGTAGAAACTAAATTATGGTGTACTCGACATGAATTGGCTCCTTCTTAACAGCTCATCGTGGCGAGAGCATGCATTCTGGCCCGGAGCCAATTCAGTATATCCCGAGAATGAATTATGGTAATATTTGTCAGAACAAAAATAAATCATAAGCCGCTTTTGGTTTTCATGTAATTCTTATTCTCTTCATTTTACTGAGTGTAGGTAATTCCTAAAGGAGTTCAAATTAGTTTTTATTCTCAATTTTCTATTAAACATTTTTTCGAACTGTCCAGTAACAGTAACATAATTGATAAATGCTAACAAAGTCGAATTCATTAGGCTTTCTTTCTATAAACGTTAATCCTAATACTATACCTACCTACCTACCTACCTAATACTACCTTATAGACTTCCAATGATCTATTATTATATCAAGTATTCCGAGGAGTACAACCGTTACCTACATACATCATTTAGTTTCGTACCGTCCTATAATGAATGTGTTTTCCGATTGTTTATTTCATAGATATTATTCCTTTTCTACTTAATGCTATAATGAGTAAGAAAAATATAAAAAATAAATGGTCACAATAAAATTTATCGAGTAAATAAAGAGCAGTATTACGAAAAAGAACGATTACCTGGCATAAAAAGGTAGAGAGTTCACAGATGTTACTGCAGTAGAGCATTTTACTTACCGGTTCTTGTGAAGCAAGCTATATACGCTTAAGTTTAATAATAGCAGCAGGTCATAAAGAGGAGAAGCGTGCTCTTTACGACCTAACAATTGAGTGGATATTGTGAAGGAGCTATCACAATACATTTAGATGCGAGTACGCGCTCTCCGAATGGACGTATATATAGTGAAAATCGATATTTTTATGCTGTTATTTTACTATTTTCTACCATTAAAATGATTAGGATCCTGAAATTTTCAAGGCGATATTTTGATGTTTAATGGTTGCTCAAGATTTTTTAAAGTTTCAAGTTGAGTACATTAGACCTATTCGAGCGACTTCTTAATATGAAGGTTAACGACTTTTTTCTTGAAGTCGACATATTAAAGAATAGAAATAAGGCTATGGAGAGGCAAAAAAATTAAATTCGCGGTCGTATTTTCACGATTAAAATTTAATCAACAAAAATTCTTTTTTTTACCATTTAGCATATATTACAATTTTATTGAGTGTCCTTTTAATTATGTTTTTTGAGCTGCGCTTTGTAAGTAGCTCTTAAAACATGATATACTAACGTATTTTCGTAAGAAGCTAAAGAAAGTCGTTTTTTGGGCCACCCTAATATCCATACTAATTTAGAAAAGCTGAAGATTTTGTATATTTCAATATACTACTCTCTGAAATACCTTTCAATAGCCCATTTGTTGAGGGAGTTTCTTGGATGTATAACTTTACATATGAAACAGTGAAATAAAATTCAGATGATACCACAGGGCGTAGCTAGTACATTAAATACTATTTAGATTCTGTATTTATATGAACTCTTACATCGACAGAGTATATGCCGTATGGTATACATACCTCGGAACTCAGTTCGCTTTGTTCCTCATTTTGTCATTTCCGCAATCTGTTCTTATTTCTACCTTTTATTAAAGCAAAATTAAATATCTTCTAATATTTGATTACATTTGTGTTGTTTTCCAAAGAAATCGACAAAGAACATGCGTATTGCGTTGTCTCTGTTTCAGTTGTCATGTCTTAAAATGGCTCTGAAAATGCAATTGATCTTAATGTAAAGCGACATTAATATAAGAATAAAATAACGTTTGATGTGAATTCAAAATTCACAGTTGACTGCTTCACTTCATGTTCTGAGATACTCAGCGGCTGTGCTGACATACTTTATCCGATCTATTTAAAAGCAGAGCGTAAAGAGTTTGCTTCAAGGTGTGAGAGCGTCAGGACTCGAGCCGAGGGGAATGCATCACACTAATTGATACAGAGAGTGATCGTGTCGCAATAAGCGCGCAAGGAACGTTAATTGGATGAGGATTGTGCGGCACGCTGCAGGGTTCTCTCCTCAAGACACAATCTCGTATGCAGTTATTGTTCACTGCTCATTAGTAAGTTAATGTTAAGAAACCAACGCTACGCTAAATTGAAGTTTATAATTAATTTACATATTTAATCAGTTTTTAAAAATCACAAAATATTTCATTGTGTTTTGGAGGTATATATGTTATGGATGACGTGTTAACGGATGTCAAAATGTCTGTTCCATTTATATGTGTGTATATGTTGTGTAAAATTCGAGCAGTAATGTGAGTAATGTATATTTTAATTAATTTAATATGCTTGTAATGCTTTCTGTACTTCTCCATATAAACTTTAACTATGCCAGATTTCACGTTCATCCGTTCGTCCAAATCGCTCAAAAAGGGTACAAAGTTTTAGCTTCACGTATTAATATATATGATGATGATAACATTTACTTACGTCTTTAAAATATTATTATGTTTTATATTTATATTATTTATATATTTGTAATAAGAATTTGTGATTACAAAATATAATGGGAATCACTAATAATATGTACTTCACTGGGTTTTTAATCATTGGGTCAACAGACACGAATTGAGAATAAATATAAATATAAAACACCTTCCATAACGAACACAACGATATATACGGCACAGTTGCAGATATGTGAACAGTGAAATTATTTCCACCAGTATGTGTATATTGTAGCTTTTGGATACATTTTAAAAGCATCTAGTCCACAGGAAAGTCAATATAGTATAATCGACCGGCTCTTTCTTCACATATGTGTCATTGAATACTGCTTGAAGGAAACGCAATCGTTTCGGTTATTTTGTTTCTCATTACAGTATTCTCGATTAGCAGAAGAACGATGGCTTAAAATTGTGATGGGTTAGTTGAGAGCATGTTCGGATACCGCATCCGTTAGCGGAGTTTCGTATCCTTACAAGTGAGTCGAAACTTTCGATGAAGGTAAACATCGTTATGAAACCATATCATGGTGGTATGATCGGTTCTATCTAAGGCGACCTTGCTGGCCACCACCCATAGTTAGAAGTTTTGTTGCCAAGCGCCTGTTGGTGTGATCCGGCAGTTACGCTTAAGAGCTAGTCTACCTTTAAATTCAGCGTGTTTACCGTCTCAGTCACGCCGTCATTTAATATCAGGAGAGATTGTGGTCAAACGCTAAAACCTATAAAGTAAAATATATTACAAAGTTGTTTAATATTATTAATTGGTTAATTACATCGAGCTGCGAGTTGTTCCAGTACTTGAAGTTGGACGAGCTGAAGAAATAAACTATTTTATGGAGCCTACTTTCGAATTTGACAATACCGAGGACACCATTACCGACGGAGCTATGAGGCTCAACGTTCAGAGTATGCAGGGAGAGTACAACGCTCTTTCAATACGATTTATTACTTGTTTTGTTCGAGAAGAAATTAATGTTTGTAGAAAAAGGAGTCATCGGGTGAGGGGCATCGCGGGGCGGTGCGGGCGGTGCGGGGGGAGAGGAGCAGCAATAAAACTGAGATATGGAGCAATAATTCCCCTCAGGCTATATAATACAGTGCACTCTGTATTCTGCAGTGTCATTTTCTGTTGCCATAAAATTTATCATATTACTGCGAGTGCGTATTCACAGTCAGCGCCATTGTTCACTGAGCGAATGGCTGTTTTACTTAAACCACGTTATATTTACCGGCTTTATAACATGTGATAATGTTTATTCTGGCTATGAGCCCCGACGTGAATACTAAGGACGTGAATACTACTTTTCGTTCTAAGCCGATATTTTTTGCCAAGTGAAAGGGTTCGCTACCGTCACATGGAAATGCTTATCCACATTCACATTGTCACAGTTTATCTTATACCACTAAATTAATACGATGACTGTGAGAAATAAAGCATTGGGCGTATGGGGAGCAGTTCACGTTATGTCAAGAGTTCACGATGTGTATTCATGTTGCAAATTTGGATTACGCATTGCAGTACCGTTTGAATTGCGCAAAGTACTTTATATATTAGTATATTCTTATTATCCACTGGGGCTAAATAAAAGACCGCATACACTATCAAGTGTTTATTACACTATTGTGCATACAAAACAACGATAGTCGGTCAAGTGATGATATACTTTAAATTGGTTTATTATTAAAACGAACGCCTGATTAATTATAATAGCAGAACCCAGCGCGTAAGGCACTACGCGGGAACATACATGAACTATATTACGCACTTTAGTTTAGAGTTGTTCTTAAAAAGGAATCTTTACACGTAAAGGGCTTTGCAATGTTTATGAAACATTTAAATAATTAAATTAAATTACATTTAAATACATAATATAAAAATATAATCTCTTGAATCTTTTAATTATTGATGTTTTATCGTACAATTTAAGAAAAACTTTCAGTGTGTAATGAACCTTAGTTTAACAAACACTTAAGTTATATTGTGTGACGGGGTTGCGGTGTGCGGTGTGCGGGGGTGCGGGGTGCAGTGGGCTCGGGACCCGACACAATAACCGCTTCATCCCGAGCCGAGATGCGAGTTTATGAAAATAAATGCATTACGCGTCGTAACGCGATGAGCAGCCCTAACGGAGCAGAGGCAGGGGAGAGAAGAGTCTTCGCAATTGCTATGAGTTCGCGATGTGCGACTCGCGGTAACAACACGGTGCTTTTATTTTATTACAAATATAATATTCTGTTTAATAAAGTTAAGTGCAAACTGTTTTTGTATCCGTATTCACAGTCGGTACTGCCACCCTCAGAGCTGAGCCGTATTTCTACCATAACTACGTGAAGTTTGTTTGAAATTTATTAAAATAATAGTATTAACCTAAAGTGATGCAGTGATAATACAGAACGAGCTGGTGGGTGCAATAACCTCGCTAAGAGCATCTAGAGATAATAACTGTCAACTGTCGTTGTGGTGAGGCGCAGTAACTGTAGACTGGTATCCCCGTTGGACAGGACCAACACCTTTTCTGGGAGGATTCAGAGGGAGTCGTTACTTAAATTCTAGAAAATACTTTGATATGCTGTCATAGTAAATAGTTTAGATGCAGCGCAATATTACCATTGAGTTTTTTAGGTGAATTGTCTTCACGAGTAGTATAGTACATAGGTATATTGATCAGGTATACCCATGCATTTTCATAATTATTCTATTTCTAGTTGACTAATTAATAACTACAATATGTATCATTTACTATACACTAAATTAGAGACGACGCCGTCGAAAGATGGAGGCAGGACCTGTCGCACGCGCGGTACTGGCGGTATAATATCGTTTCTGGTCTAATATCTTTTTAGAAAGAACCCTTCTATCTTCAAAATTACTATTAATAATTATAACATTGAATTTTATACAATGAATGAACGGACGTCTTGAAATCTTGCATAAATATAAATCGAGATATAAAAATTTCTATCTGTTTAAGCAGTTTTTAATATTTAACAATTTAAATAGTGCTCATTGAACTCCATACAATATTCTTATATGTTACTATGGTTTCTGAGTTATGTAGACGAAAATGCAGTCAATAAAACAATATGGCCGCTAAAATGACCTAAAAGACAATCTAATTCAAATTACATACATAGATACAGATATATGAATTTAAATTATATTTATTCTTGGATTCTAGTACAACACAAATATTTACAGTGACCAGCATATTGTTGCTAAATTTCATGCGGCGAAGTCGCGGGTAACAGCTAATTTAAAACAGAATAACCTAAATTACTTCCTATAAGGTCAGCTATCTCCCAGTGAAATTCCCGTTAAAATCGGTCCAACCGTTTCGGAGATTACCCGGAACAAACAGACAGACAGACACACATTGAATTTTATTATCAGTCGGGTATACTTTCATACCTAATCAGTATTTTTTTAATTTTGATATTACATACAGACACTTCATTTTCATTATATGTATAGAATAGATTAGATAGCGTGACCGGAAACAATCAATTTGAATGGTTGAAACGGTCGAGTATCGCGTATGCAAATTGTTTTTAATAATATTACTGAATTACTTGAAGAGCACTCGACCCGGTCGCCTGTTCGCCTCGCTCTCTATTACGTTAATTCAATTGTTTTCCAGTGTATTGTCATCAAATATTGTAGACGAAGTATGTGTCAGATAAGAGTCTCGTTGATAGCACGCTTCGCTATACATACACGCATTATACCTACTGACAATTTAGTTCGATTCCTAAAAATATGAGTTTTTTACATACATGTGTATGTTTGATATTACTTCGTAACTAGCAGTCAAACAACATCGACCATGTGTGAGATTTTCTATATTAAAATAACTATACGTTAATATTAATATAATGCTTTTCACTAAGGGAAAGGAGAAGTAAATCAGAAGGATAAGGGATCTCATCTCCAATCAACGCGAATAAATGATGTTCATCGCACTACAGCCAACATCATAAAAATAATGAATTGTATGTAACATGTAGTCAACATTTGTCGGAATGTTGGTACTACACTACACTGTGAGTTTACTGGTGCTCGAATATAATTTTTTATATTTGAAATATATACAAGACTGTATATACGTATGTGGATGGATGAATGGCCATATGCATGTTCTTTTATGAAGTCTGATGTGCATGGTTACGTGCCAAATAACATTTTGAAACCGACGGATTTGTGGTCGATTTTCAAGGTGAGGACTTTGGACCATCCCAAGGTGAGGCAGACAGTCTGTTATTGGTGAGAAAGAGTACCAACCGTGTAACTTCAGACGGCATCGGTAGTTTGCTGTCTACCCCGTTATAGTATCGGTCGAATTAAATTAAACGTCGTGTTATGCGATGATCACATCTATCGCCGATAATCTTCGAGTAATCTAAATATTTTAAGTAATTATGAAAAATATGATTCGCGAGAGAGGTTAAGCGCTATGAGGTGTAGTATTATATTATGTTGTGTACAATTCGAGCAGTAGTGTGAGTAATGTATATTTTAATTAATTTAATATACTTGTAATGCATTTTATATAAAATAGCTTTCTGCACTTCTCCTCCATATAAACTTTAACTATGCCATGTTTCACGTTCATCCGTACGCGCATTTCTTTTAAAAAGGGGTACAAAGTTTAAGCTTCACGTATTAATATATATGATATAACAGTATATGTGATAGAGGTGTTACAAACGTTTAGTTAGTTATTCGAGCGTGATACAATGTTGATACAGTAACAGCGGCTATGTGTGAGGGCTTTATCTGCGTTGGACTTCGCTCGGTGATCTTCCTCGTTATTGGCGTAATCACTATATTGTTGGTCACAAGGAGTTTAATATAGCAGTTGCAGTGCCAGTAACGGTACTCAATGACGAGCTTCGTCTTGTAAAAAACAAAATATTAGCTGTTTGCATATGAAATTGGCGTTTTATGTCTTATTTATATTTCAATAAAAAAATAAAAAAATTTAAGATTATGAATTTTTTTTTCAAACTATTTCCGAGACTAGTTAATCTCCCTAGCCCACGGCTGCTTCAGGAGTTCCAGGACAACTCTAGAGTCTATACTTTACAACAAATAGTTTCTAAATTAGAAGAACTCGATGTAACCAAAGTGAAGGACGCCATTTTAACTACGATATTTCTGTTGTATATACTGACTGACCGACATATCAAAGCACCTCACAAATTACTGAGGCTAGTGCCAAAAAACGGATATTTTTCCGACAGTTAATTACACTTTTATACAGATAGTAATAAAATGAAGAGTAGTAGGGTGTAAGGGGTGTCAAATAACATCTAAGACTTGAGACATCCAAGCCAACCTCACCTGCACGTGGTGCACCCTGCTGAATAACGAACGAGGCAATGACGAAAGCGGGGTGGTAGGGTTTTACGGCCTGTCTGGGTCGCGGCCACCATGTATATGGCGAAAAAGCCCGTCATAGTGATTCGCTTTTGCGGGTCGCGTTTCAGGATCAGCCTGTGCATATCCTGCTTTTCGCAGGCCGACATGATAGCGGCGACCGGCGATAGATAGTGTATCACTCGGTGGTCGCCGTTGTTTTTGGATTGTACTGTTCCTACCATTAGGCACAATGCAGTAACTTTGCCGTGCTACAATAAAAAATAAATTAGAAAATAATAACTTCAAAGTATAGGCGAATAGCCATGTAAGATATTATAAACTAAAGATACACCATAATTCAATAATTACGTTGACAACCCGTCAAAAGTGACTCTATTATAATGCAGACTTGCAGATAGAAGAACAAAAGCCTTTGAAATGCATTTCTGGTTTAACAAATTATCGAGTTAAAATGTCGGCCTTTTCGCTTATGAGTTATGCATACGAACACAAACATTTAGCAATCTTGAATCTATGTTTGTAAATTATCTAGGTACTGCATCTGTGAACCATAATTGCTGTGTTGTGCAGTATTGTATAAATATATCTCACATTTCCATAAATTGATTCCTCACATTTGCTAAAAATTTAGAACGATTAAAATTACTTAAATATAGATCGTTTCTAAAAATATACTAAAGAAACTCTGATATTTATTGAAACCTTTTTTGATAACGGAAAATACAATAACATCTAAAAGTGGTATAAACCGCGCGCACTACATTGAAATGTAGCAAAATGTGACGCGAAAAAAATTTAACTTAAAAAATATATGAAAATGGGCAGTTAGTTATGTTTTCATTGAGATCCGGTTTGAGCTGAGTACGGCGCTGTGTCGCCGCTGTACTAATCAAAATCTTGTATGTCCATTTTTACAATTGTCGCAGAGCTAGTATGTTTAGTTATTATTTTTTGTAGGTATACTAGATTTTTAAACAGTGGAAGTTATTATTAACAACGGCTTCAGAACAGTTTAAGGTCATAATAATTCATACAATATCAATCATCTGCTTTACTTATTTGTAACTGAGCTATTAAGAATCCCAGTAAAAGCATAAATGTGAAATGAGAGCCAAGTTCAATATTATGATATATGCCTTGGTTGTTGACTTCAACGACAAAAGAAGTAAGATCTATATGGGTACCAAGTTCAAAACCCGCTTGACATGGCGTTTAAACTTACAGTCCAGCAAATCGGTAACATGCTTTGGGGCTTTATTATAAAACCTAACACTATTACCTAAATTTAGTTATAAGTAATAAAACTAACGTTTGGTTTTTTAAAAAACATTAAGGGTGCTATTCCACTCGTTATATATTCACGTGAAGACCTTAAAATCCACACACTGAAGACCGACTCTCATTAATTTTGATTGCTATTCTTACATTATAGGCGCTATAAGTAAGTATTCCTAATAGAATCAATTAATTTAAAAATTATAATAGTATGATAAAAAAAAAACTAGTTTCTGTAGTTTTTCCTTTGTATTCTTCCATCCATCTACCAATCTGGATGCCAAATTTGAACTTTCTAGGTCATCTTGAAGTTGCTTAGAATTTAGGTCTATAGGTCAGTCAGTAATCCCAACAAGGGTTGATGTCAGGCAGGCGGCCGATCGTAAAAATTAAGTCAAATCGTACTTCACAACATGTTAAGTATGAAAACTAGATTAGGGTTTACTCAGGGTAGGACTCAAAGTAAGAAAGGAATTCGGGATGTACGGTTGAGATTTGCGAGTTGGAATGTGGGAACAATGACTGGAAGAGGAAGAGAATTAGCTGATGTCTTGCAAAGAAGACGCATAAATGTGGCTTGTTTGCAAGAGACGAAATGGAAAGGGACGAAAGCGAGAGAGATTGGTATAGGATATAAATTCTACTACTGTGGGAGTAACGGTAAGAGAAATGGTGTAGGAATTGTATTAGACAATGAGCTTAAGAAATGTGTGACGGATGTAAAAAGAGTAAATGATAGATTAATATTGGTGAAATTATTGATAGAACAGATGACGGTCAATATAATAAGTGTGTATGCGCCGCAAGCTGGGTGTAATGAGGCTGTAAAAGAAAAGTTTTGGGAAGATTTTGATGGGGTGATGATTAATATTTCACAGAATGAGAATGTCTATATCGGAGGCGATTTTAATGGGCATGTGGGAAGAGAGAGTGGAGGTTATGAGAGAGTGCATGGAGGCTGGGGTTTTGGTAATAAAAACAAAGAAGGTGAAAATCTCATTCAAGCTGCAGTTGCTTTCGACCTTGCTATAGCTAATACTCTTTTCCAAAAACGAGACCAGCACCTAATCGCATACAATAGTGGTGATCACACTACCCAAATTGATTATTTTCTCTTACGAAGAAATAATATTAAAATAGTGCAAGATTGCAAGGTTCTGCCTGGAGAGATATTAGCTACTCAACATCGTCTATTAGTGTTAGATTTAAAAATAAAATTAAAACTGGCCGGAAATCAGTCGAGGCACCACCCAAAATTAAATGGAATATAATAGAGAAAGCCGAGTATGCGAAAGAATTTAGAACAATAGTTATAAATAAAATGATAGAAACGGAAAATATGAAAGCGAAAACTGTTAATGAATGTTGGAATTAAATAGCAAAATGTGTAAGGAACGTAGCAAGGGATGTTTTTGGTGAAACGAAAGGAAGAGGAAAGATAGATAAGGATACTTCGTGGTGGAACGAAGAGATACAAAAGGCATTGAAAGAAAAGAAAACGGCTTTCAATGAATGGAAATGTTAATGAATACCAAGATAGTACGATTAAAGAAAATAAGAGAATAATGTATGTAGAAGAAATGCAAAAAAAACAGTTGCTATTGCTAGAGCTAACGTACAAGATGATTTGTACAATCACTAGAGAACTAACAATCACAAAAATATTTCTATCGATTAGCAAAAGTATTATCACCTAATAAAACCAGTACGGCTCCTGTACTAGACAAAATAACGTTTGGGAGCACACGGTGTGGCGAGGCGAGGCAGCGCGGGACGGCGCGCCCGGTTAAACCGCTCGCTGTGGATTGTAGTAATACGGTTGAACAAGCATTTTTATTGCACCCCTTGTTATTACTCAATCGCGTTTACGTCCGTGAATAAATCAAACGGTAATTGATTTAATGCGTCAGATTTACAGAGGTCGGAGAGTCGCGCGGGCGGCGGGGACGGTATTGAACCGACCGAGCTTCCCGGAGTTTACTGAAATTGGACAAGTTATGTGTTTGCGGGCGCGCACCCGCGATCCCTATGATCATTCCATTAATCTTTCGTTGAGATAATTTCAACAATTTACAAAGTAAACAAATTAACATTTTGTTTGTGTTCGCTTATTATTGTCTCGGGTAACTTTTGCATATAACAAACTCCTACTAATTCCTATTATTAAGTTAAGCAGATAATGTAGAGTTATTTGGGAATTTGTAAGTGTTTATATCGTTGTTAAATTTGTGTTTATAATTTAATCATTTTAAAAACGTTTAGTATTTTTAACGTGTTTACAGTGTATTGACTATCGAATCGACACATACTCAGCCTTACACACAGGCTAGTGGCAGATTATTTACATACTTTGTATTTTTTGGTATTTTTTTTTATTTTAAAATATTATTCCAATATTTCCTTTTTTTTCACTTATATGCTATGTAATTTAGTTATCTATTCGAACATTGATATTTTACTGGATATACAAAAGTTTAGGTTAGCCATGTAATAGTATAAAATAGAAAATGTATTTACATACAGAAATAATTGTTGGCAAAACAAACATTTTTCTTGTACTTTTTCTTTCAAGAATATGTATCTGTAAATGTCTGTTGAAATAAATGAATGAATAAAACATGTCTTGAATTTTTTCTGTAAATATTAACATTTATACGAATTTCGCGGGGTGGTCGGGTTCTACAGCCTGACTGGGTCGCAACCACCATGTATATGGCGAAAAATCCCGTCATAGTGATTCGCTTCTGCGGGTCGCGTTTCGGGATCAGCCTAAGCATATCCAGCTTTTAGCAGGCCGGCATGACAGCGGCGACCGGCGATGGATGGTGTGTCGCTCGGTGGTCGCCGTTTGTTTTTGGATTGTACTGTGCTTACCATCAGGCGTAGTGCAGTCATTTTGCCGTGCTACTATAAAAAAAAACAATAATTACTTCGATTTAGTACGTACAACTATCATGACAGCGAAGAAAGGAATGTCCACACGATCAGTGGCGACACGAAGCGCGACATCCTGACAGCGCAGAAACTTTTTCAATTAGTTGACCAAACCGCACTTCATCCCGCACCCCGTACCCCTCACCCACCGCCCCCTGATCCACGTATATCTCCCAGTAAATTCACTTTTACACACCAAATTAAATTAGTTCCTTACTAGTAAATACACTCACATTATTGGTTTTGTTCAGTTGAACGTTTTTACACGAATGTTGGAACGGACGGATATCCATTTCAGCGACCGTAAAGTTTATATAGTAATTGAATCAGTGAGTTGGTAGGTTTCATTTTAGTTACGTAGAAATCCGTATGAGATGTAGGAAATTACAAAAGAGTTAGTAAAACTAAATAATTTTCTGAAAGCCTTGGTAATATCAACAATATCCTCATCTACTACTTCACCAGAATTAGTTGAGCTGTTTCTGAGATTAACTGAGACATACGAAAAACAATTTAAGTAATTTATTAGTTTATTTACGACCACATTGAAAACAAAGGAATTACTAAAATTTTCCGTTTCGATGTATGTTTTTCTTATTATTGATTTTTTGGCAACATATCTTCTAGGCTATTAATGCTATTGTGGAGTAGGTAATAATATAGTTATTTGTGATAATTTCAATGTTTTAATAAAATCTTAGAAAATTTCAGGGAGTTTTTTTTGCATCTCAGAATTCACGCTCCGTAATATTATTTCTCATCCACTTCACTTATGCACAATAACTGACCATATGACGTGTGTTAAGATGTCACCAGTACTACAAAACACAAAGTCGAATAACATAAGATTATGAATAAAATATAAACGCCACTACAGGACATATTAAAAACCTGTCAAAAACTACGTGTATAATGTTTTAAGGTATTACAATACGTGTAACATCTTCAAGGTTGGTGCCCCTGCCCTTGAAATATCGATAACGGTTTGCCCTCGGCCATCGTATCTCATAACTAACATCCGTATCTGGTAACTGTAAAATTATTTTGTAAACTCGTTATCTGTAACAACAATGAGAAGTGAGGCGCAACTAATCGCCATCACGTCTGTGGAAGCACAAACAGTTGCAACAACGAGCCTCGGGGTCTCCGTGTCTCGTCCTAGATAAATTTTCAATATAGCTTCATTTGAGAAAGGTATTAAGATTGTAATCGAGTCGCGCGACTAATGCGTCAATTTGTATGCGACGCGTGTGATCACCCCTTAACAGATAAAGCCGCCTACACACCAACACTCATTCGTATAATAAATGCAGCCGTCATTTCTTCTTAACAGACGTGCGATAGTGAAAACAAAGTACAGGGTAAAATCATTAGCGCCTTAATACTTAAAGTCTAGTCTTAGACACTAATTGTGAAACGTTGCTGGTAACTTCGCTCTTCAAATCAAAGAACAGTAACGCGAGGACTGACTGCCGTAAGGTACCATCGATAGAGGTTAAATTCAATACCGTGGTACCGTGTATTGCGCGTTTGAATTCGTGAGGCTCTCATGCCGATACATACGAGTATGTGTTTCGCGGGAATTCTTATGTGTATGAATAGCTAGCTTAGTTTAGCTTAGACATATTCGTGAAGTTGCAACCAAGTCAACAGTCCGAGCCGAAGCTCGGCCAATCTGGCGCCCTTGAGCTTGTTGCCAAGTGGCGAAGTGCCTTAAGCGCTCTCATTTGCAGTCCGGTGAAGGTGTGAAGGACCGTCAGGCCAACAGCGTAGTCAGTTCGATAAAAAAAGTGTATCGCGCGATGATAATGTTGGCTCCATTGTGCGATTTTTATTTATTTTTTATTTTTCCTACAGACTCTTGGTTCGCACCTTTTTTCTGATATTATTGTAACTCTACTGCAGCTTAAATACAATATTAAAGTAAACAAAACAAAATATTATTATTTTTACACTTCTTACCTACTGGCCTACCTACCTAACGTACTCTACTACCTAGAACCAGATAACGCGGTCTCAGATTACAGTGCAAGTTCCCATGTGAATTATCGGAAATCGCTGACTATGTCAAATGAACACTTCGTGGGACAATCAAGCGATGACAAAACAACAATCTCGCTCTATCGCTTGAGCTTGGAGGTTCACACCTTAGTTTAAGTTATATATTGTAATCAATTAATTATATTATAAGTTTTGTAAAGGACTAAAAATTGCCTTTATAACTGTTTTTATGTGGTAATCCACAATGTCTTGCGCTGTAGTGTTCAAGACCCGTTGTCCGATTACCAGTACAACAAACACCAGTCAGCCACTGGGTCAAGTGACTGGCAGCGAAACATTACGATGCAAACGGCGCAATACACCTGGGAGGTAATGGAGTTAATCGGCTGCAGTGAGCGAGCGACCCACGATAATGACGTACCGCGAGAGCCAACAACTCGGGATCATTATAATTTAATTTGAGTTGCCGCGGTATGGACTCGGTGCCGGTCCGTTGCGGACCACACTTGACGAATTAATGCGAACGTGTAATAACATGTTCGGTGGTAATTTATACGTACTATGAATTATGTGTCGTGTGACCAGCACTTTACTCGAGTGTCGGGATATTCCCAAACAATTGGTTGCGTTGCTCATAATTCTACAAATTCTGTGAATGTTGTTCCTCAGTTTTTTTATCAATGTTAATAAACTTTGTTTTTATATTTTATTTCAAAATATACTAGAAATAAATTAAGGATAACATTTTATCCATGATGAATAAATGGGACATAATATTCGTGAAGTTTGTAAAATTGACATAACTAATAATTTTCAGCGAATCTTTTTATTAAGTAAAATATATTTTAATAGACTATTACTATATGTCTTACTATTATTACAGTTCATATACTCATCGCTGTATAATACTAATGAATAAGATTATTTTCTTGCTTCTTTCAGTAATATTTCGAAAGATGAATGATATTCTTCATGTAACATCTAATGATACCTTTCCCGGCACTGTTAGCAAAATAAAAGTCTGTCAAGAAAGTAAAGTATATAAGGTTCAGGTGGACTATTCTTTGTACTATCCAATATAAAATTACTTCTGTTAGTTATGGAGAATCGAGGTGGATTTTTTTTTAAGAATTTAGGGTAACTCGTGTACTACTTATTCATATTTATTATATTTCACTTACTTGCAAGTCCACTTTTTTGGATTTCATTTCAAATGGTTTGTTCCTGGCTAGACTATGGAGTCCATAGTCTACTATAGAGTAAAAAATGTTTTAGTTGTTCCCCAGATTCAAAATCCCGGACTGTCCTAAAACCAACACTGGGTTTACTTATATGCTATTCAATCAGGAAAACTCGGAGAAAATGAAATTATTGTATTATTATCCACATTTGAAGGCGCTCATCATGGTCACTATGGATATAATAGATAGTAGAGCCCCACTATAAACACGGTTCAACCGTTCACTGTAATGGCCGGTTCTCACACCGTAACTAAGTTATATCGCAGCGCGGAGGTGCGGCGGTGGTACAGAGGGATTCCTATCACATTCTATATTCAAACTGCAATAACTTGCACGCTTGACAGAAAGAAAAAAAAAACAAACTTCCTGATTAAAATCTACCTCTAAAATACTTAAATCTCGAGGAACTGTTTGCAACGCAAGTATCGAGATTATGCTTAAAATATCAAACGGTATGTTATATTTGTATTCGAAAGCTCATATTTTGTAAATATGGTTAAGTAAAGCAAATCCTTGCATTCACTTGTTTGGTTTAATGTATAACATAACTCCTAAATACACGGAAAGCGCATAAATTTATCGGCGTCGTCTTAAGGCGCAGAGTTTAAGCCCACGCCGTGTATTTGATTAGGCGGTGCCTATTCCGGGCAAACAACCCGGTCTAGACTAAACACGGTCTGCAGGGCCGAAGTTAGGCAGGTAAGTTAGGATAAGTTTCAAATTAAATGAGCTAATTCATTCTGAATCCCCATTCACAGTTCAGTGCGTAGTTTGCACTCGTTGAATTAGTAGGATTGGAATTATTGAAATAAATTTTAGTGTAGGGTTTTGAGCGATAATTGTTATATTAAGGACAGGCGTTTCATAAGCATCTACTTAGAAAATTAACCCGATTAGGTAAGATTAAACAATCTTTATATATACCTAATACTTCTGTATGTGACTAAACTCTCCTTAAACGGTTGAATATATTTTGATGACATTTTTTGTGCGTGTTCAGGTGGATTCAAGAATGG
This sequence comes from Antheraea pernyi, assembly GCA_015888305.1. Taxonomy (NCBI): domain Eukaryota; kingdom Metazoa; phylum Arthropoda; class Insecta; order Lepidoptera; family Saturniidae; genus Antheraea; species Antheraea pernyi. The sequence goes on along the minus strand of MU159040.1, from coordinate 345,866 downwards.
TTTAGATTCACAATTGGACCCGGTAAGTGGCACCGGGGTTAGATTTTAGGATTTTTGAAATTATCAAGGTAGAAGAGCGGCCTTCGCACCCGTTAGGTTTTGTATAAAACACTAATAAGGTAATTAATAAAATAAACATGTATTCGAAATCGCAGCTTGGCTTTTAAGCTAGTAAATTTTATGTTGTTCGTCTACAATATATCTTTTCTCAGATCTCTACTATTTTCTTCTATTTCATATACCTCTGTTTACTTGAGATTAGAGCGCCTGTACACGGGTAAACATTAGCCAGAAATCAATGTATTTTGTCTAAGCTTTCACATAAGTATTTCAAAAGTTATCTGTATAGTTTGTACCTACCCTGCTCTGCGTATGCACGAGTGATTGATACAAGGTTCCGTCGCGTTGCGTCCGTGTCGCTATAGATGTGTTCTTGCACGGAAATTTACATGCATCGCATAGATAATCTCACGTCTGTTACTTTCAAGAACATCGCAATAGATCATCAGTTTTAACTAAACAATAAAGAGGGTTGATTAAAATAATAATATTAAGGAAATTCATTTTATTCTCTGTTGACTTTTGGTTGTAGCTTCGCATATATGTATAATTAACTATATATCAAGAACACTATATCTTCTTGAGTGAAAAGTACGCTGTATATCTTTCTCTGTGTCCCTGACAAAGTGTATACATAATTTCATGATGATAGATTGAATTGTTGCGGCGTGAAAGTCTAACAAAAGAAAAATAAACTCATTTTCACAATTATAATATTACAGTAAACATTTAAACGTGTGTAGCACACCACAATTTTATACTTCTGCTTATACGTTATTAAATTTATTTAAATTATATTAATAACAACTATTAAAAAACCCCCAATCGAAATTGTCATCGGCTCTTCTTTATAGCTGTGTTATTTTCTGAGTTGATGATCACAACTATTTAACGTTCAGAAGAGCATTATTACAATCAACTTGAATATAATACTTTTATCTTGTATACCACTTACTACACTTACTTTTGTATTTACGTCAGTTAAACTTAATATAAATAAAATTATTACAAATCTTATTACGCCACAGTATCTTCTTAATTTTTATGTCCCAGGTTAGTCCTCAGCTGGTGCTTATTCGCATTATTATGTTATTTGAAAAAAAATTGTTGAATTACTTCTTTTTTGTCAATATAAAAAAAATATTATTTTATTTAAATGGGTAAATTAAAATAAATTAGTAGGCACGTCATTTTTTGACGATATGATTTTAAATTGAGACAAATTTCAAATTCGATTCAAAAAATTACATTCTTCAGTTAAATTTAGTTTTACTGAGTATTAATTCTTGCCAATTCTTGGTTGTGTTTTTGTTCATTATTCATGAATTATTCACGTTATAATCATTCAAAGTTGTGTTCTAATATTCCTTATAACTATATTATAGGTGGTCATTTACAGTATGCGTCAGTATCAAAGTGCATGATAATGGGAAGCGGTCTCCGTGACAGGCATGTGATGGATGAAGTGTGGGGCGACGGGTCCCGCGACCCGCACTCCGCTTTACTACACGCCACTGACCTGTCACACGAGCGTCCCTCGGCTAACCACATGCCTACATTTGTGATTTATTACAATGTGTCGAAGCAACACTGTCCAGTGCACTTCGACACCTTTAATCTATTTAATATATACAAATTTATATCGGTTTCTAATTGTAATAGCTAATTCAATTAACAGTAGCAACTTGAAAGTAAACACAATAGTTTTATATTAGTTTAACCGAAATAATAAATACTGTTTCATCGCTATCTCGTGTATTATGTATGTACTTACGCTTGAGTTTGGGATATCTTGTGCTCTTCACAAGAAAAATTACACAAAAATTATTGTTGTCAGTGATTAGCATAACGTATTATCAGGTAGGTGAAGAGTATAACCATATAATGCTCAAAACCGTACATTTAGTTAGATCATGTCACATGAGCACACCGCTTGCAATCACACAGCCATGCAATTAACTTTAATGTGTAATTGTTAAATAGCAATAATATAAAAATAGATTTTCACGCAACAATATCTATGTTTCTTTTTTTTTCGTATTGCGTTAATTTTTACATCTATACTAATATATAAAGCTGAAGAGTTTGTTTGTTTGGTTGAACGCGCTAATCTCAGGAACTACTGGTTCGATTTGAAAGAATCGTTCTGCTTTATATAGCTTTTTTATCGAGGAAGGCTTTAGGCTATATATCATCACGCCAAGACCAATAGGAGCGGAGCGCCAATGAAGATAGTTTCAAAATCGGGTATTTTTTTCCTTTTAAGAGCTGCTTTCGCTGTGCGTTAGCGTTAGTATTATATACATTGCCATGGTAACGTGGTAAGTTTCTATCGCAAACAATTTCAAAGTTTATTTTGTGTTGCTATTCAAAAAGTTTATGCTACGTTAGTTTTGATTCTAATTTTGTATTTATAATCCGTATTATAAAAATAAAATAACAACTGTTTGGTGAATAGATATATATGGCTACAAATAACAAAAAAATATTTCTTTTGTATCCCGTCTATATTTTTATATTTTCTCTGTTTGTTTGTTTGTTCCGGGTAAGCTCCAATACAGCTGGATCTATTTTACTGGGAATTTTACTGGCAGATAGCCGAAATTATAGCGGTTGACATATTCTATTTTATTTGTTCGCGGCTTCGTCTGCATTGATCTTTCCAAAATGGTTGGACCAATTTTCACAGAGTGTTCACTGGTAGATAGCAGACCTCATAAAAAGTAATGTAGGTTTTTTATTCTCCTTCGGCCGCAGTGGTATATCCGAATTGCCTGAACTGATTTTCACGGGAATTTCACTGGCAGAATATAAATCAATATATATTTTTTTTTTTTATGTCATAGGTGGCAAACGAACATGTGGGTCACCTGCTGTTAAGTGATCACCACCATCCATGGACACTAACAACCCCAGAGGAGTCGCAAGTGCGTTGCCATCTTTCGGAGGGAAAGGTTAGGGGAGGGAAAGGGAGAGGAGAGAGGAAAGGGGAGGGGAGATGGGTCTCCGGCGCTCTCACTGACCGAGCGAAACGCAACAATGCAAGCACTGTTACTTCACGTCGGTTTTCTATGAGAGGGTTTCATGCTAAAACCAATAATAGCTTCAGCGTGGCTCTACCGTTTTCAAAAGGTTAAAGTTCCAGGTATGTTGTTGATGATAAATCCCATCCCATTCGATATACTATTAATATTAACAAATCTAATCTACGCGTTACATGTAACAGTAGATGGCGTGCGTGTCGTATTTACAAATGTTTTTAAAAAAGCATTTCTGAATGTACACACCTACTTACAATTTTACATTTCTTTAATACATTTAAAAAAACCGCGTGCGGAGTCGCGGGCAACAGCTAGTTTGATAATAAAAAGATTTTCGAGATTTTAAGTATGAAATATTTCATAAATATTTATTCAAATATTATTAAAAACAGATAAATTTGCGTTAAAATAAAATAAAAATGTATACGTACTATATGTATAAATTGATAAATTACGTTAAAATGTGTGTTTTTTAACTATTGCGTACCCATTTTAAATTCCTAAATACCAATCAATAGGTAAATATATAAAAGATTATAATAGTATTTTTTTTTAATAATATTATGTGGTTATATAGCACTTACTGTTTTAACAAGAAGCCACCCGTAGCTTGCAAATATAATATAAATTGAGATGAATCGGTTCAGTTAAAGTTCGAATCACACATTGATAGAGTGCGGAACAAAGCCGCTATGGTTTTGGGTCACCTCCATCCGTTGCTTTGCAGTAAGAGTAAGATGACCCTCAGACACAAGCTTATCACAAGGTTTTGTACAAACAAAACGTGTATCCATCCTATTATGACGTATAGCTGTCCTGTCTTTGCACATGCGCAAAAACGCATTAAAAAATTGCAGGTTCTCCAGAACCGTGTCTTACGTAGTCACAGGTGCCCCTTGGTACGTCCGGAATAAGAATCTCCACAGGGACCTGGAGATACCTTCTATCTGGGCGTAGATAAAGACACTCACTAGTATATATTTCGAAAAAGCCGTGAATCATCCCAGTCCGTTAGTAGTATCCGCCGCAAATTATGAACCCGTACCTAACGCTGTGCGTTATAAAAGACGTCCGCGACATATTTTCACCGACCCTCCTGATATAATAACGTCAGCGAACGATCAGTACCAGCCTGTCTCTTCAAACAGAACGTGTTCACGCCCACGCCCGCGTAACAACAGATCACGCCGCCGTGGTCTGGGGGTAAATTTCGCTCACGCACACCAGAGTAGGCCCCCCTCAGCAGTCGCTGGGGCCTAGGTCCGATCTCTTGGCGTGAAGCCTTTGAGTGCGTTGCTCGCGCGATACAGTTACACAAAAATTTACATCACTGCAACAACACTACACATATTTATTTATTTATACATTATGCCTTAAATACGCAATGGCGGACTTAATGCTGAAGGCATTCTCTACCAGTCAACCATTAGGTGATGCAGAGATAAATGTTGGTAGGTTTAAAAGGAGAAGTTTTTATAAAATTATGTTTAACCTATTTAATATAACAATATATAAATAAAATATCAACACCGATATACTACATATATATAATACATACATATAACAATATCATACATAAATAAAAGTATAATAAGTCAACATCAAGTACTAAATACAGCATTAACCAGATAATTCTGCTAACTGAGACTGGTAAAGCTGACGTACCCTGACTTTAAAACTGACATATCACCTCCAGACACGTGCACGCTGACACGAAAAAGCCAAACAAAAATCGGCTGAGTGCCTTAAGCGCTCGCCTTAGTAGTCCAGTGAAGCTGTTAAGACCTTGATGTCAATAGCGTAGTCAGTTCAAAAAAAAGTTCTCTGTTTATTTGCTTTTTTCGAAAACCAATTCAATTATAGATCTGAAACTCCTAGGATCTTAATATCTTATTCGCACCTACATATCCCCTAAGTAGCGTTTAAATATCTTTCTGGGGCCGATTTACTATGCTTAAGCCCCGATGGCCTTTAAACTTAGATTAGTACTAAGATTATAATTGAAAAAGTGTAACAGAATATTAATGTTGTTGTAGGAAAAACAACAAAATAAAATGCAAAATATCTATACAATTAATAATTATTACACTCAATAAGTTTGAAATAAATGAATAATAATACATTACCATATACTAAAGTTCTGTTATTAGCATTGTAATGAACTCGATTGAAACGTATTTCATATTTATGATAAGTAATAATCAGTGAAACGTAATATAAACCTTAAAGTAAATATTTATCTCACAACAGGACATTACAAATATCGTTGGTGTTTCACAGAGATCTAATCAAATAAATTTATAAATACAGAGCCCATTAATCACTATTCACAACTATTATTGAATTCAGATTTGCTTTGAAACAAGCCGCGATTTACAAAAAATATATTAATCATAAATATTCTGACGAAACTGAAAAGTCAATAAACTAGTTGAACCTCGCCTAATGCACCGCACTTAGAGTAATCTAGATAATATCCTAAGTTACAGGGACGCACTTAGAGAATATTTTCGAGGGTTCAGGCCCACCATAATATTACTGAACAAATATAATACATGTATGTCACTGCAAAGTATCGACATTTAGACAGCGAAAGTTTATTGATAATATAATGATAATAAATTTTAAATAACAATTTGCACCGAACAATGAGTATACTTATACAGATGTTCGTTAATTTTGACTCCTTTAATTTTAGATAATCCTAATCGATGCACTAAATATAATATTTTAGTAGAAGTAGCAGATAAATTACATAACTCTATTAATCGATAAGTTATTATCGTAAATAATATTATAAATTCAAATGTGTTCGTTTTTTGTTTGTTATACATTGACGCCTAAATTGTTCAACTGATCATCAAAATTTTTTTTATTTGACTGAGCGTTTTGACCCTCAGTCCAAAGGGGTACCTCTATTGCGGGTAGACAGAGACCTTTTCTATGTTATTTTATTTTTAACTCCTCTGTCAATTTAGTTTAATTTTGGTAATTTAAAATCTTGAATTTTTTCTAATTATTTGTTGTCTATATATATTATATTTTGCTATTTGTATTTATTTATTTTATTTTGACTTTACGTAAGTTGTTTGTATTTACACTTTTAGTGTCCACATTTTCAGGGTTACAGATATGCCACGCCATGCCACGGACAAAAGTATAAAGTATAGGCGATACCTATACTTTACCTGAAGAATATATATAAAATCTACATTATCATAACCAAAAACGCTATTAATTGCAATATTAAAAACGATGATGTTCGTGTAATACATATAATTTGGACCATAAAACCTAAGTAAATTCGTATCACTCTGAATAAGATCCGAGAACTTCTGCGTCAGCCATAAAATCGGTGAAATCGTAAACGAATATAATTCTTGGCCCGCACCTGCCCGGAGCGAACACAGTGTGAATACCGCCAAACAGCCAGGATTATAATGTAAATGTATGCAAATAGTCGGAGGGGACAATATTTCCCGCAGCGACATCGACCTCAAAAAACGTACCGCGCCCATCGCGCTCTGCCCAGATAACGACAGCTTACGTCGCAAAACGTGAGGCTCTGCACCAAATTGTGGCTACATGACTTGTTTCGTAAATTTCCAAGAGACCTCGGCTTGGGAAATGTAAATGATATAATAACAAGGGATGTTTTGATGATGGCTCACAAAATTTGATATTGTTGAATCTGTTGAGTTGAAGAGAAAATAAAAGTTTTGTGAATAAATTTAGTTAATATTTGCTGTTTGCGTTTCACTGCTTACAGTGTTTGTGGTCGCGGAGACTCCGCCAGTGTTTCGTTTGTCATTCGGGGAGATGATTTAAATGTCGACGAATTAATTTAACTGTGCAAGTAATGTTTCAAGTTTTTGATGAGTTATGATACATTTTCTGAGTAGTAAATTATCGCTTCCGTTCTTTTTTGCAATAATAAAATTTAAATTTCGTCGTAACGGTTTGTTTTGTCTTTTCGAACTGACTACGCTATTGACCTAGCAAGGTCTTAAAAGCTTGTAACTTGCTTTGTAAGCTTGTAACTTCATCACTTAACATACTGTAAAAATTAAACTTTATGTACATTAAATTTCCATTTTGTTTTAGTTGTTTGTTTTATAAGAATTTGTAAAGTATACGTGAAATCTGCATTCAATCTTAATTTTGTCAAATTTATTTTAGTTTGATATATAAACCACCTTTTTCACTGAGATACTGAACTTGGGATAATATACCTGGTCTGGGGGTAAATTTCACTCCCGCACACCAGACTAGGCCCTCCTAGGCAGTAGCTCAAGCCTAGGTCCGTTCCCTCGGCGTGGAGCCCTTGAGTACGCTACTCGCGCGATACAGTGACACAAAATCTTACATCACTGCGGCAACATTACACATAAAACAAAACTTTACCTCTCTTTATAATATTAGTATAAATACAACATAGTATGGTAATTGCAAACATCTCATCAGATTATTTTAATCGTAGATGCACAAACCTGAACCCAACTACTTCAAGTCTCAACAATATTTAGAAAACTAATCTTATCAAATATCGAAACAACACACGTACTGATAGAACTCTAATTGAGATTCATCTTCTACAATGTAATGTAACTATTATCTAGGTTTGTTTTAGGCAAAAATCTTGTCACCTTTGTTTGGCAAACATTTTTTATACAATAAAATAAATGTAACAACATATAAGTGACAGTTTCATTTACGCATATTTTTCATATGTGGTTGATAATTACTCATAGAAATGTCATGTCATACATGAGTAGCCGTAGCTCAGTTATAACGTACTGGACATTATGGTCCGACGGAGTCGACGGTGTGGAACCCAGGGATCATTCTTTTTTGGTAATTTTTTTTAAAGTAGCATAGATAAATATATCTTAAATTTAGCTAATCTGTCTGCTATATATAGCACAGAGAAAATTTACCAAAATCCGTCAAGAATTTCATTAACTACAAATTTTTGACTTTCGTCTGAGATCCTGGAGAATCCCTTGCGTTTTATGAGACAAAAAGTATCTTAGATGTAATCTTGTAATTTTAGTTATCACTGTGCCAAGTTTCGTCAAAATCGGTTCTGTACTTTCAGAGTGATGCGTGTTCACAGGGACAGACAGACAGACAAAATTTTTAAAAGGGTTATATTTGGCCTCTATATCGATAACAAAGTCTACACCGATTATAATTTTCAAAAAATATTTAATGTACAGTTTTGGGCTTGTTACAGTTTTATTATAGGATAGAATAGATAGATATGTATTCGCAATTAAATACTATTAATTCAATATAGTCATGTTTGAAAAGCACTTCTTACCACTGGGCCCCGGCTGTACGTTTCGGGTGGACCGCGTCGGAATATAAATGTCGCCGAATGAATCTTCGGTCATTACACAGAAGTCGGCCGAAACCGTTCTTCATACAATTTAAATGGACAATTTGCCGCTTCACTTATTCAAGTTTACGACATCACCCCCGGGGCGCCCCCACGCAGTCCGCCCCTCTCGATTTCTTCCGCAAAGTTTCGTAAGCAATTTTTCGTTTATCATCACTTAGTTAACGCTTATATGAACACAATGAAAGATTTGAATTGAAATATTCAAAAATATTTTCATGATAAATCGTTTTTCATCTGTTATTTTAAATATTAAAATTAATGGCATCTAAGAAACGATAACACTGAGTTCTCTGTTACTGTATTTGTAGATAATGATTCTAGAGTCGGCTGAGTAGGTCCCAAAGATAAAATAAAATAACATTATAAAACATAATAATAAAATAGGGGAGAGCGGAGCTGGTTGTGACATTTTTTTTGTGACATGTCTCAACTTTTTGCTTATGTTGTTGTTTTAATGGAAACTAGGCATGCTTGATTCAGTAACTAAATAGGATTTTTATTTGAAAATCTATGGTATTAGAATCCAAATTTTTAGTTTATAAAAACATTTAAATTGTACCATAATTATGGAAGTTGTGGCTTGAAGTTTTGTTATAAAATGGTGAGCGTGTCTAAAATATTTAAGAGAGATGTATAAATTATAAAGTAATGAATGTTAAAGTATATTCTCGGAGCGCAGTTAAAGTTTAATCCGGGGTGGTGGCGGTGAGCCAGTGTTTAACGGTGCACACTCTACGCAATGCAGTATCGCACTGCGTCTCCCGGTACTCTCGGCGCTCCCGGATCGCACTGCGCGATGCTCGACGCTTTCAGAAAGATAATATAACACATCTTATTTAAGAATAGCAGTTTTCTACGAAACAAGTTTTCAAACTCGTTACCTTATTAAATTCAAAAATACATTTACAAAGAATGTATTACATGTAAAGTGATAATTTTACAAGTATTTCTGTTAAGCATTAAACAGGATAGTACTGCAAATTTTGTTTTCGCTAGTTGGTCGACTGCTACGGTTAGGTAACAAAACGGAAGGTAATAAAATAGATAATAATAAAAAAGGTAATAATAAAAATAGAAGGTATATCTATCGTAGGTAGGATAGAACAAAATGATAGAAACGTTAGATAGACACGTTAGATTTACTATATATTTAATTAATGAATAAATTGATCAGGATACCTGTGAGGTGATTGCGAGACAGTCCACTTGGCAATAACTCATCAATTCTATTTTCTATGTAAATCTTTATATAACTGTACGATGACATTCATAGATTTATGATTGTAAATTAATGTCAGATTTAATTTAGATCGGTCGAAACTCAATTAGCCGCGTATTGAAACATACAATTTATTTTCCCGTATAAACAACTTTATAACATTTCAATAATTTTACCTCGCAACCGCGATTTCTATAAACATAACAACACCCACACACGTGCTGTCAGAGTTTCATTTATCACATCCTTTATATAAATTGCTTACATATATCTCTGGTTACCTTCTAACTATATATCCTGAACTAATTTTACCTATTGGACACGTTTTATTGTTATTCTCATCATGTCACCTAACATTCCTATATGTTTGAAACAAACGCCGTCACCTGTTACTACAGCATCTGTAATCACCCTCCATCCTTAAAAACATACAGATTGTAAAGAATTAATTTACATTACAATTGACTCTGGTTTTAACCGAAATTAATTTATTTGGGCCACACGCGAAGTACTCGAAAGGAGACATTGAAAGCCGTACTGATATAGTCGCGTTTTTATTTACTAAATTAATTGTATAATATTGACCATCATTCAAAGATGCATTTAAGATATTACAAAACATATCACGGAGACAAATGTTCACGTCAACACAGAATGCATTTTAATAGAAAAGGTCCAGAAATATTGGATAAGTAACGATGCGCCTCGCCAAAACTAATAACTCGATACATTCGCTGACAAAAAAAATTAAAATAATGATTTAAAGACTTCGAAATAAGTAAAAAAAGGGAGTATAGTGAGCGATGAATTCGTTAACGGGACGAGGCGACATACAATCGCTTCGACTGCGTTCCATTAATCTTGCTGTCGAGAGTGTCGACCCGGATTGTTCGTAACCGAAATATCCGCCGATGCGCTGCCGCCGCGCCGAGCTCGAACCGCGCCGTAACCGCACCGCGTGTCGCCTCTGCCTCCACACGCGACACGTACACGTTTACAAGGTCAACACCTAACATCGTGAGGGTTCAAGAACTTGATGTCTTTCATTATCATATATAATTAAATTGCCAAATCTATACTTATATTTTAAGCGTCGGTTGTTTAACGGCATAGTTTACGAAACTGCTAAAACGATATTTTCGAGGTTTCTCCTGATAGATGGAGAACTTTTCGGAGTATTATCTTGATTACCTATTATTAGTATTTTTCATAGGGGCAACAGTAAGGATAAAATGTAACAGCGGTATCTTTAAATTTTTTAAATTGGGTAAAATGGTTGTAATAACGCTAAAATAAAACGCAATATCGATTAAAACATGTAGTTTTCTTAAAACAACTTGACCAAATCTCGGACACAATGTAATAAAACTTACGAAAAAAAAACACATCATATATTTGGTCGTTTTATATAGTTTTACAAGTTTTGTATCTGAACTCAAAAGTATTCTAATAATATAAATAGTGTGAGATTATTGGTTTAATGTTTACCCTTTCGCCCCCTATTATCTTCACGATAATTATGCGATTTGGTATACACATTGTCAAAATAACAGAAAAGGAAAAAAGTACTTTTCTGGAGGAATAGTTGAAATTTTTGCTAACGCAAGTGAAGCCGCTTGAAAAATTTAGTCTTAACATGTAGTTGTTAACAATAATGTGAGCGAAATACCCGAATTTAGAGAAATTGATAATATTAGAGTGAGACGCATTTAAAAACCAAAAACGTGACATCTACGGTCGAGCGATACGGTCGACGAATCGGTACATGTTCTGGGAAACGAGAGGACTCGACGTACAATCACCGTCGGTTCGAACGCGATCAATTAATCTAGCTGTCGAGAATGTCGATCCGATTTGTTTGTGACCGAAATACACACGACGAACTAAACGTAGACCTGGCGTCATCACGTCACAATACCTTGGGACATATACTCGGAAATTTATTTCCCGTTCGAGTTTACAAATTATATAGAATTTAGGGTTAACTTACGTTTATTGCAGTTTTCATATCTTTCAAGAATTGACTATAATAATGGGATTTGAAATGCGTCAGATGTCGCGGTCGCGGCCGGCCGTAATGGCGTATGCCATTATGAGGCGGACGGTCCGACACTGATATGAATGCAGTTTAAAACATTGAAAGTGTAATCGGTGACGGGAGCGCGGGCTAGTGCGCGTGCCGAGTACGTGTGCGGAGTGCTGATGGGTTACAACCCCTCGGCTCCAGATGAAGACGCGTTATTTACCAGAGTGACCCCAGTAAAAAGAAATGTTCAGTCCAAGATTGCGAGGCGTCCCGTGTCCCCTTTGAATTTTAACGAAGACTTTCTTTTACTGATTTCAGAGAGTTACTTTGTTTGCACATTTTTTTCTGCTATCTGCAACAATACGTGCTACGGTATTTTGATTTTATATATATTTATGAACATGTAAGAATAAATAAAAAAAACATCTAGAATAATCCAGAAGTAGTCTATAACAAATAATTATAAAACACAACCTTTGTTGCTAATTGGTGAACATCTCCGAACCATAGAAGTTTTACTGCATTATTTTAATCTCAATATATTTACTTAATGTTACTCTCCTTCAAGTTTATACAATAATGTGAGAAAAACATTAGCTACATACAGTTTTCGATGTAACTGACAATATTTTCCCGGTACATACCTGTAACAAAAAAATAAATTATTAGATGCAACAAAAACAATATTATCGATGGCTTAATTATTAAATATATTAAACTGAAATATGTAGCAACTACGAATTTAATCAAACTGAAGCTCTAGAAAGTTCTGGATGTATCGCTGACGCGACTTATTGATGACTTCTTACTAACACCTATAATATTAAAAGTTAATTGACAATAAATCAATAGCGAGTCGCATACTCGGAACGCCCTCGTACTCTGGATCACCGGCAAAACATTAAGTACCGGGTAATGACAAATTAAAATCAATATATAGCTCGTTTCGTCACTCGTTAAACAGTTCGTTACGGAATGTCGCAGGCAATATCATTTAACGTTAGTGCCGAACCACGACCGAAACTGAAACCGAAATTCGTTTCAGCCGAATGTTTATACCGTTCGGTATAATAAAATGTGGACGTGATTTGAATGTCTATTCGTCGGTATGAACATAAAGTTCTATTATACAATGGAAGAGACGTACGAGATACACAACAATATTAACTTGTGAAAATCCTTTATTGGAGAAAGAGCATTAGAATGTGGAAACAATAAATCAATTATTAAACTTCTGTAAACTTTGTTACAAAAATAGGTGGCAATTCTGAATAAAAAACTGAGCAAATGCTCTTTGTTGTTTTTTTTTTAAATATTTAATGATACAGGTAACTAAAATATTATTTACGAAAGATGAAATTTTTGATATGTTTCAAGATGCGAAATAATCGTGACAATATATCTATAAAAATGATATATGCTATATAATGATATATGATAGTCTGGAACCATTTTATATAATGTAATGGGCATGTCTTGGCAACAAAGTGTTGACGCTTTTATGTAAAATAAATGTTACATTCAAACACTGATCTGAATTCAAATGTAAACTATATATCAGACAGAATTCGATCAAGGCGACGTTACAGTTATAAATTGTATCTATATTATTTCCAAGCGTGCAATGTCTTTCTTACATTTTATAAAAGTCAAAGTTACTAAGTACCGTCGGTTTTATTTTATTACTCCTTTTGGGACATGGTAACGATATTCTATACTTATGGCCTACTGGTATAATAAACATTTTACTACTGACTAACCAACAACCTGTAGTTTGAATCGGTTGGGGCGAAATGGGTGGACTTTAACTTCAGAGTTCCTTATATAACGTAGATAGGCACTAAGAAAGAATTTTTAAAAGTTTAGCAGAATAAAGAGTTTAATATGATGTCTCCTAAGAAAAACTCCAACAGACATACAGATTTGTGGTAAAATAAAATATATGTCAAAGAATTATCATTCTATGTTGTTTTATTATTATTATTATAAACTATAGTATGAGGAACGAAAGTATCGTAGATTCGATTTAACAGTAACTCAGCGGCCGTCTCTATGAAATTCGCAACACGTTTCACGTTATTATCGGAATGAGTAACGGTAATGAGTCAGGTCGTGACTGCGAATAACAAAGTGACCAGTATGCTAATGTTGTTCTGTTCCGCGCACCACGTGGCGAACAGTTTGCGTCGCGTCAATGCGGTGCAGCTTTCCTAATAGACAGTTGTTAAAACATGAAACGTACCCGTTGGACTTACATTAGTCTCTAAATTATTATACTTAACAATAGGGTGTTCCTATATTCTCAGTATTACTTATTACTTCGTGTTGTTAGCTGAACTAACATATAATGATGTACCTGCAATTAAATTTTTACATGCTGTAGAAAATAAAGGGGTAAAATTTGATCATCAAATCATGTTTTATTATTTATTAACTTGTAAAAAATCAAATTCGAGATTATAATCTTCTCGACAGCTAAAAGTGTTTCATATAATTGGAAAAACTCATTATACTTTATTCGTAATTTACATTTTTAGCTTCGCGCAATATACATAAACAATCCGAATCAAGACGATATTCAATCAGTAGAGCTTATGATAAGGTAAGCTCGTAAGACAATCTCGTTGCCGGATTCCATAACAATACATATAAGCTTATAGCTGAAATCGTTAAAAGGTGTGATAGCTTCGGTGATTTATGATGAAAGCTTGTTAATATAAAAGTATTCGTGTAAGTGCCTTTAAATAATGTGAAGGAATAATAAATCAAGACGCAACAGCTCCTAGAAACTTGACCAATGAACGAGGAAAACGTTTGCCGTAAACTTCCCGTTCTACGTTAACAGAGTTAGCAAATTGAAACAGAAACTGTGGTCTGTACTGTGTAGTTATGTACCGACGGGAGTACTGTGCCCACTAACTCTTAATTAACCTCAATTTTATTCTAGTAGTTAAGTCAGTGGGTATAGAAACTTATGAGATTGTAACTTATTTCGAAAAGTACATTAACTATAAAAGTATAAATCTACTCTGAAGGCTTGCTTTATAACTTTTACAGTCCAGTACATTCAACTTTCTGAAGAACCGTTTAAGAAACGAAATTCTGATTTTACAGTATATTTTTTATAAAATATACATGTATTTTTTTTTATTTCTGCAATATTATAGACGATTCTAATTAAAGAGAGAAAGAAAGCTGAAAGTGCTAAATAATACCTTTATTTTTTACATAAAGCTATGATACAACAGTATCATTGTATTACATCGTAGTCCAGTACGTGATAACGGCAACGGACGACAAATCATACAATATGTCATAGTTAGATGGCATACATTCCACCACTGGTGTCGACTAACTAATTATTACCTATCAGGGAATCTATAAATATAATTATTCAGGTAATAGAGTGACAACCCTAGAAGTGAATCAGCGGTAACTAAGGCGGGAAATAGCTTACATCCGCGCTTACATTATAATTAGAGAGTTAGTACGTCGCGTCGCGCTGGGCGGGCGGCACAACGCGACGCGACACGCTGTGGGCGGACGGCCGACGCGTTATTTGATAATTGTTAGTTGTCACGTACCGACGCGACACTGTGATACGGACATCACAAACGTGTTCAATGGAATGATTACTATATCACGTACGTTATACGTAACATGATGTAATTCTAGAAAAAAATGTGCCTAATATTTCAAATGATTGATAACATGTTAGAGAAATATCTAAAAAAATGTTGAAGAGGTCCTGCTGATGGCAGTCCTTATAGAAGTAAAAACTCAAAACAATGAAATAACTGTGTTGTCTTTTTAATTAATTTTAGTACAAATTACAATTAAATTTCATAATTTGTATATTGAAACTTTTTATATTAGTTTGATCTCATAATTATAATAATATAATATAATCCTTTTCTACACAATTTATTAATTAATCAAACATATATTGCGCTGCACAATCTCAATACAAAATATCAATATGGGATGTACAAAGGGTGCTATAAAAGTCCGCAGTCCGGTTGGACACGCTTACTAGCATGTCACGACTCGAAATTATAAATGTATCTCCCGCCAAAAATACCGCTCAACGCGCATAAGGAAGTTTAGACTTCAAGAAATTTAGAAACAATAACCAAATAAGTGTTTGTCCAAGACATTTATTAATTGCAGTGTAAAAAATTTAGTTCACGTACGACATATTTCAACTAATGGTGTTCGTAAATCTGTGTGATGTTCGCCGCCGGCGTCATCGCGCGCAACATATCTCAACTAGCGGACAATTTATGGACGAGCGTCGCGTGTAGCCTCCTACACCTACGATTATTAACCGAATTACTACGATTATTAACAGATTGTTTATTAACACGTTGCCTTATTGACAGGTTAATAAATAAATATTTATTGTCAAAACACGAGTCAGCAACTTTTTCTTATATAAGAGTCATAAATGCTATGAAGGTATTAGTGTGGCCCACATTGCATCTTATAAGCACTATTTGTTTTAGATAAAACTATATTATTGTAATTTCGATAAAGTTACTTTAATGTAATAGGTATAAAATTAAGTAAGACTTATAAAGCTAATGCGACATTTGAGGTTGTATTTGACTCGAAAGTTTTCTAAATGTCTACTTTCATTTTAGACGTAGAAATGAGCAGCATCGCATATAAATGTTCATCGCTCAATTAAGAACAATGCTTGTTTTCTATTCTGCTGACGCTGTGATTGCTCGAACTGAACTGCTTGCGGACACAAAACCATGAAATAAAAACTTCTTTCTATAAGTGGTCTTGACTGATGCCTGCAATGCAGTGTCGTATAGAACGGCTCTTACTTGCACGAACCTCATACATAAATCAGAAAGTTTACAATTTAATTTGATAAACCGAACTTTTTCGATCCTCGTAGGTACTGAATTAATTATCAATTTAATAACTAAAAACTTAAAGAGGAGTTCTTTCTCTGAAATATTTAATGGATTGGATCTAAATCATAAATATATAATTATTTAAGATCAATATAATAATGTATATAGTTGAAAAAACGTATTATCTGATCAATAGATCTGTGCGGCCCACCTCTGTACACGGGTTATTATTTAATAAAGTCGGGCGAGGCGCAGCGCCTCCAGCTAAAAAACACAATAAATCATTTTAATAGAGCCATCAAAATGTATTCACCACTGTGTTTTAATGTTGTGTAATCAGCCGCAGCAACACGAGCCTTGCCACTTTATAAACTGTTACTAAAGTTCCGTACACACGAGCTACTTCATTGTTACTGCCTGTAAACATATTTGTACATATTTTACTGCCGAAGAAACACCACTTTTCGAGGAACAAATTACGTCTTATTGTTAATTAAAAATGACGAAAAAGATCATTCCGTAATGAATTTTCATTACTTCGAAAAGTTTTCTTAAGCATCGAATTCCCTCGCAGTATTTATACGATATATCTGTACTTGCTTTCGCTATAAGATATTGTATATAAATATAATAAACATTGACCATCTCTAACTCTGTAGAATGTACTCTTTAAGTATATCTATTTACAACAATGTATATAGCATTAGTGACTCTTTTTATTCTTTATACGTTTGACTCCTATATCTATCCACTAATATACTCAAAACTTTTCTAGTTACATGGTTATCATCTCTTCTCATGACATGCCCATAGTATGCTAACCTATTCCACCGGTCAAACCACTAGCCCACCACGAACCTATCCTCTCACATACTCATTCTTGATCTTATCCATTCTAGTCACACCTCCACCTTAACATTCGCATCTCTGTCAAATATAATTTTCTCTTGACAGTACAACACTCAGACGCATAGGTACAGCATGACTAGTTTGACCACAACCCGGCAATAAATTATGATGCGATCTGATAGTGATAAGCGAAACCTAGAGAAACATTAGTATTCAAGTGTAACTGAGGAAATACACTTATACTGCTTGATGATGGTTTTTTTTATTGTGGCGCGGCAAAATGACTGCACTATGCCTGATGGTAAGCACAGTACAATCCAAAAACAATGGCGACCACCGAGTGACACATCATCCATCGCCGGTCGCCGCTATCATGCCGGCCTGCGTAACTATCTCTTCACGTTGCGCTTGAAGGAGCCCATGTCTTAGGAAGGAGGAAACGCATTGGCCGGGAGATTCTTCCACAGCTTCACGAAACGGTAAAGATAACACGTTGCGAACTTTTTATTTCGTGCCCAGATAGGATTTACCGTAAAACTGTGACTCCGAAGACCAGCGCGCGTGGTGCGTTTATGAAAAGGGGAGGAAGGATTAGGATTCTGCAGCCTAAGGAACTTACTAATTAAACAAATATGGGCTATGATTATCAAGTCATGGTGTTGTCACCACAGGCTTCTATGACGTCATCATAGTAATATTAAATATGTTAATGTATAAAAGTAGATTTAATGTAAATATAGAGTTTACAACAATAATACATGAAAGAAGAGAATTTGAAATGAGGTGTCGTAGCGCGTGATGCTCGGGTTCGCATTAAAACCGCTTTATCTCGTAGAAGACGCGGTTTCACTGAGTCGCCGGTCGCGTACCACGTTAAGGAGAAGCGGCGATATTAACTCGCGGATTAAATACAAACTGGTTCAGTTAAATAAACAGTCACACTGTTCATAATAACTTTATTAAGTATACTTTGCCTAGACGCTTTTGGTTTCAGCATGAATGGGTCGGCTCGCCCTGGGTAGTACCACCCTCTCATAGAAAACCGACGTGAAGTAACAGTGCTTGCATTGTTGCCTTTCGTTCGGTCAGTGAGAGCGCCGGAGACCCACCTCCCCTCCTCTCTCCTCTCCCGTTCCCTCCCCTAACCCTTTCCTCCAAAAGATGGCAACGCACTTGCGACTGCTCTGGTGTTGTTAGTGTCCATGGACGGTGGTGATCACGTAACAGCAGGTAACCCAACTGTTCGTTTGCCCCCTATGAAAAAAAAAAAAAAAAAACTTGGGTTTGGCGGATTAGTTAATCGGCAGTTAATACGAGGTTAAACGTGAATTACTTATTTATTGATAATTTATTCTAAAATATTTAAGTACAGTCATGAAATTTTAGATATAGTTCAATGATTTGGCAATTTTACGGACAAATTAGATGTGTTTAGTAAAATACATCGCGTAACTTAAACTACATTAATCATATACATTAATCATAACTTCATATACTCTGCTTGTGTACAATGCATTGCGTATACAGTAACATAAAATCTTCAAGTTATTGTTGGGGTTGCCTCGATATTGTAGTGCATCGGGCATGTTTGCTGCTCGTGTAGATGATTTTTACGCAATAATAATTCGTAAAAAAGGGTCTCCTGATGGATCGATTGTGTGACATCTCAAATAGTGTCCTCAGAATGTTGTCAGACAGACCTAATAGTTTGTTTCTTCGCAACTCCACAAAATTATTAAAAAGTGTGTTCACCTACACAAGATAATGACTTTGCTTATGTGGGTGTAGAACATAAATATATTAATACCGAAAACATGTTGTATATCTTTCAAATCAAATCAAAATCAAATCAAAATATCCTTTATTCAATTTAGGCCCTGAGAAGGCGCTTATGAACGTCAAAGCTACTACCGGTTCGAAAAACAGCCCAGTCATCGAGAAGAACCGGCAAGAAACTCGATCTGGTTTATTTTTTCATGTCATATATTTCTATAGTAATATAAATATTCACATTCGTTATTAGTGGATGCACAGAGAGGGGCGTCATTTCCAGACGTCACAATCATTCACGTATTGATCCACCCTATAATAGCCTTTAGATATTAAAACCCGCTTGACATGGTTCTTGAACTCACTATCAGGCAAATCGGTAATGTGTTTTGGGACTTTATTATAAAACTTAACACTATTACCTAAAAAACTGTTTTTGGATTTAGTGAGCCTGAAGCATGGAATGACCAATTTGTTGCTGTTTCTAGTATTTAAATTATGCTGGTCTTTTACTAGATCCAACATATCTGAATTTTTGCGGACATACATTAAATTATCTAGAATATATTGGGAGGGCAGAGTTAAGATACCGAATTCCTGAAACTTAGTCTTTAATGATTCGCGAGGCCTCATATTATAAATTGCTCGAACTGCTCGTTTTTGTAATAGGAATATGGTGTCTACCTCAGCTGCTGTACCCCACAACAAAATACCATAAGACATTAAGCTGTGGAAGTAAGCGAAGTAGACAACCCTAGCAGTGGCAATATCTGTTAGCTGGCGAATCTTTCTAACTGCGAATGCAGCAGAACTTAGTCTTCCCGCCAATTTTTTTACGTGAGGACCCCATTGTAACTTTGAATCAAGTGTAATACCCAAGAACACAGTATCGTCAACTAAGCCTACTAGATTCCCATCGATCTCGATTCTACTATTAGTAAACCGAACATTAGGCAAGGTAAATCTTATACATTTTGTTTTGTTGGCATTAAGCAATAGATTATTTAACGCAAACCAGTCGGAAATTTTATTTAAAGTATTATTTAGATAACTAAGCTCTGAATCTATTCTTTTTACCTTAAATATAATTGAAGTGTCGTCCGCGAAAAGAACCATGTCAGCACAGTTATCAACCACTAGCGGTAGATCATTTATATATACTAAGAACAAAAATGGCCCTAAAATAGAACCCTGTGGGACGCCAATTTGAGTCAGTGATCCAGCTGACGTAACCCCGTCTACACTAACTTTGTGACAACGATCTTCTAAATAGGACACTAGAAGGTCGAGAGAAGCTCCACAAACACCATAGTGTTTTAATTTCAAAATAAGGGTACTATGGTCAACGCAGTCAAAAGCCTTAGACAGATCACAAAACACACCAATTGCATCCTGCGATCCCTCCCAAGCTCGAAAAATATGACTTAGTAACGTTGCACCAGCGTCAGTAGTTGATTTTGATTTTGTGAAACCAAACTGTCGACCATCCAGAATCTTTTGCGCTTTAAAATATCCTAATAATTGTTTAAGCATAATCTTCTCGAAAATTTTGCTTAAGGACGGCAGTACAGAAATTGGTCTATAATTTCCAAGATTACTCCTACAGCCTGATTTAAATAAAGGAACCATTTTACTTATTTTCATTAAATCGGGGAAGGTTCCTTTTGCTATACACTGATTAAATATATTAGCCAAATATGATGAAATATTAATAATTAAGGACTGTACTACTATTACCGACATTCCCCAGATATCTTCGGTATGTTTCATGTTTAAGAGTTTAAAAGTCCTTATTATTTCATCTGCACTAATAGATGTGAAATTAAATTTTGAATTTATAGGTGCACTCAGATTTTTTAGTAACGATACCGCACCTTGGGCTGATGAAGTAATATTTTTTGTTACCTGTAAAGGTATGTTAGTGAAATAATCTTGGAAAACAGTTACTACCTCTGAACTGTTTGAAATATGTACTCCGTCAACATTCAAATTATGCGAATTATCAGTAATTTTGGATTTTCCTAATTCTTTATTTATAATATGCCAGACAGTCTTGGTCTTATTACTAGATCCAAGAACTTTATTGCTTAAAAATTTAGCTTTAGCAGTTACACAGACACGCTTAAAAATTTTTGAATAATTTCTGACATATGCATGAAAGGATTCATTGCTAGTTAATGATCTCCTATAATACAGATCGTATAGTCTATCTCTACTTTTTTTAATTCCCAAGGTAGCCCATTCACTAAAACTATTTTTTTGTTTTACACTAATAACTTTTCTTGGGCAGTGTTTATTAAATTCAGTCCTTATGATGTCAAACAAGCCATCATAATCCTCATTTGGATCTTCTTTATTAAAAATCTTCGTAGATAATCTTTCTACAATGTTGTAATTTAAATGATCTAATCTACTTTTGGATGTAAGTCTAGTTGTTTTCTTACAATTAACACTTTGTTTGTCACAATTTATTTTAACAAGTAGTCCTTTATGATCAGACCGTATCCCAGTAATAATACTACCGCCAATGGTTTCAAAATCAGTGAAAATGTTGTCTATGCAAGATGCAGTCTGAGATGTAGTTCTAGTTGGCTCATTAAAGAGAGGATCCAGGTTAAATGACCTGAATAATGATGTGAACATAGTGACCTCTGGCGACGTACTCAAAATATCTATATTAAAGTCACCACAAACTAAAACTCGTTTTTTGGTATTGGTTATTCTTATTAAAATGTCCTCCATCTTTTGTAAAAATTGAGAAAAATTTGATGATGGTGGTCTATAAACACATAAGATAATTAATTTATCCATCTCTGCACAGGCCACTTCACAAACCCGGTCAACTGAGAGACTACATATATCTTTTCGGTCTTTCAATTTTAAATTATTTTTAAATAATATAATACAACCACCACCGGCAGTGATTGTTCGATTAAATACACTGGCAATAGAAATAGAAGGTACATGAAATAACATTTTATCCGGCTTAAGCCAAGTTTCTGTGAAACATAATATATCTAGTCTCTCTTTGTTTAACAATAGATCTATATCTAATATTTTGCCGGAGAAGCGATTAATATTTTGGTGATATAATGAGATGTAATGCTGCTCCTTTGTCTTACTTATTTGTTTAAATAATTATTCCCAGCATCATTAGGTAAACTACATGATACTGCTGAGTCATCTAGCCTATTTATGTTATATGCTATCAATGTAGCTATTTCCCGTTTATATTTTTTGGGAAGAAATAAATTTTCCCTAGTCAATATAAAATTATTAATAAACTTATTAATATCAAAAAATAAAAACTTGTCACTATGACAACATGTCAGATTAAAATTTACTAAAATATATTAAGTTTACTAACAAAATGGATGAAATGTCTGAATGAAATAAATTATTATTATCATACCATAACAAAGGGTAAATAAAATGTTAAATCTGGTCCTTAAGAAGAAGCTACTATGTTGTAAAGCGAGGGAATCACGTGCGAGCCGTACAGCCTGAATCTCCTCGTAAATCATCGCGACTTAGAATTATTAAAACGCGTTGACGTGCTCACATCTTTATATTACGATCCTTATACACAATACATACTTATTACATATAGTATGTATATACTCCCTACATTCGTGTCATAAGGAAGAATGAAACGACGATAGCTCATAGCGAGTGTGCAGGGACACCGCGTCGGTAGATATGGATTCGAGACTGTAGTACGAGAAAACATTATTGTGAAGTTAGAGCTTAATTGTAAAATATTATTTAATACTTGAATACCAAATCACATCTCCAGTTTATAGGGTATTATCATTTTCCGGCGTGTAGTATAGTTGTTTTTAGCTGACCTGGTGAGTAGCAATTACTATTGACACGGTGAGCTTCTGACACAATTCTCATTGACCGCGAATGGTTCACATGCAGTCTCACGTACAACTAGATCATCTACTCTAAGTTATTGAATTTCAATATGGTGAGTGAATGGATCAGCATCTCAACAGTGACAATCGTGAAATTAAGTTATAGTTTCTATGAATAAGAAATTATTATGATTCCAAGTCCAATTCCCATCTGAGAAAATGCAGTTTACATTTATTTGTGTTATTATATACATATTATAAATTTTTTTATATTAATAATTCTATATTCCTCAAATTCAAGAATAGGACGACAACTGTATCAAAAAGAAAGGATAAAGTAAGTAATAGCGTGAGGAAAATATAGATTGTAGATACAAACGGAATTATATTCTGACTTCACTTTGAAATAGTACATTCTTAAGGAAAATACAGTGCTAATTCAATAAACTATTCAAAGCTTTAATTCAATCGAAAAGTTAGAGAGAGAGCGGTATAGTATAGGAACAATGCACCCGGGGAACAATAGCAGTTGGGAGAGTAAGCAGTCTGCTTAGCGTTGTCTATGATATCCGCTTAATGAACTCACTCGGTCTTGCTTAACTGGTTGTTTCAGTTACTACCTCGCTTTAATCTGCTCTTCGCTTTCGCATTTCAATTATTTGAAGTATATTACTGCTCTTTCAATAAGGTATGCTGCGTTTAGTGTTTTTTGTTTTGATAGTTTTATTCATTTTAATCTTTTCCATATAAGATAATATTGTTCTCAACTAGTACGGCAATTATTTACGAATTATTTAAAATTGGCGTTAAATATATTAAAACATAGATTTTATACCTTTTCGTTAATAAAATGTACTTATCCGTTTAAATACAAAAAGTACTTTCGTTCATTATTGAAAAGTAATTCAATCCTCTGCAGAGAACTGTTTCCATATTTGAATCACAGAAGACTGTAGTATCGTGTTCTGATCGCGCAATGCATAATCAAAAATACGAAAAATACAGCAAAACAGAGTCACGTAGACACGGAAGTATATATGTAGGATCTCAATTATATAGTTGTAGGTTCCGAGACAGTGCTCTGTAGGTGGCGGATACCGTCTCAACAGATAATAGCCGTTGAGTGCTAATAATTGGTGCAATTGGTATTCTCAGCGCGGGCGGAATGTCGCCGGCAAGTAAACTACTCTCGAGTACAATGCTTACACAATAATTACAGTTTGGACAGACAATACAAGAACGGTGTCGCGTTCAACAATAACGTTATTTCTTTGAATAGGCGATTTTTAGTAGATATTTATTCCAATATATTGTACGGACATCTAAATACCTCCATTGCGCTTCATGCATTGTAATTAAAAAAAGTAAAGACAAAGTTGCATTCGTCAGGAGATGCGTGATAAATCAAGTTAATCTTTTAATTTAATCCGTAGAGGTCACTAATTTTTGTTCATTTGGTTATACAAATTGAATTTAGTTATAAGTAGTTATAATTCCTTACAAAATATTACTTGTCCTAAATCATGAAGACGCACATACGTTTCAGTCTCCCGCGAACATTACTTCAAGGAGTTTCGAAATTATTACAGAATTTGTATTTCGTATTACTTTCCTTGTGAATACATAAAAGAGAATATACGGATGGCTGTTATATGTTATCTAACAATTGACTTATGCACTATTTCAAAGATGTCTGTATTAATAATATATGTAATTGAATGTCTGTAGTTTGATATGTCTGGAATTAACATAAAAACTGCTTCACAGATTTTTAAGAAAATATTTGCTTGGAAAGTGTATATCATTTTTCAATTGAAATGCTATTATTTTAACTACTATAAAGTAGCGGGCCCGGCCGACGTTGTCCCGCCCTGATAATTTAACAACCTTGACAAATTATATATCTAAACCTTCCTCCTGAGTCACATTTATCTACTGGTGAAAATGAAAATGAAACTCCATGTAGAGTAGTATTTGAGTTTATCGCGAACAGACAGACAAACAGACGTGCCAGAGAACTTTGTTTTATTATATGTAAGGATAATGATTTATTAAAATACATTATAATTAATTTTAAATCGACTTTAACAACATATTACAATATGTGTATGTCTATTCGAATTGATAATTAATAGGGTATCGCTATAATAAGTTACCAATAATACATATAATGAAATATGGATACATAAGTAAAAGAACAAAACGTTAGGCGGCCGCAGTTACACTACACTATCATGTAATATGGATTTGTTTATTTGATATTTGGTAGTATGTGTTCAATTGAAATATATTTTATATTTAAACTTAAATAACTGTATACGTGACGAACACATTTTTGGGGTGTAAGGGGTATCGAATAACATCTAAGACTTGAGACACTCAAGCCAACCTCACCTGCGCGTGGTGCATCCGGCTGAATAACGAACGAGGCAATGGCGATAGCGGAGTGGTAGGGTTTTACAGCCTGACTGGGTCGCAACCACCATGTATATGGCGAAAAAGCCCGTCATAGTGATTCGCATCTGCGGGCCGCGTTTCGGGATCAGCCTGTGCATATCCAGCTTTTCGCAGGCATGAGAGCGGCGACCGGCGATGGATAGGGTGTCACTCGGTGGTCGCCATTGTTTTTGGATTGTACTGTGTTTACCATCAGGTCATTTTACCGTGCTACAATAAAAAAAGAACAAAATACAAAATATGTTGAACGTTGTAATATTATACTGGTATAATAATATGTAAATGCAGAGCCGCCACGCGACGGACGGTTCTTCCCATTTTTTACAACATCGTCGTGTCGGTTTGTTCGGGATACGTGCGGGATACGGTACTGTGCTCTAGATTTATATAGAATGAAACGATGCGGCTTCTTGCGGAGTTGTCGGAGCTGTATAATATGCATAATCATATGGACGATCAGTCGATTTTATCTGCATGAAGAATATAAAGAACAAGTCAAAAGCTTACAAGAAATGTAAATTACTTAAGTTAGTTTTGTATATTTTTCTATGCGGTAACAATATCTTTGAATGGTACCGAAACGTAATACTTATAGTCTGTTTATATAGTTGAGTGCAAATTATAACTTCTTCGCGCTATTAAAATATGCATGGATTGCCGATAGAAGTGAAAACTGAAAACAATGGAACAACTGTGTTTTTTCTTTCGAATTTTTAAATCAATATGGTGTGTATTATTGAAACTTCATAATTTATATATTTAGTATTGGTATGTATTACAGAGGTTAATAAAACATACTTCATTCAGTTTGTAATGACAACTGGTTTATTTTACAAAATACCTTCACAAACTATGTGAACTTCACTACTATTTAAACTAGCTGCATAACAAATATTATTAACATTAGTCCAGTTTCCACATCTATTGACATTCGGAGCGATAATTATATATATTTTGTACAGTTTATTAATTAATCATATCAACATATGATGGATTGCACAATCTCGATACAAGATATTAATATTAGATGTACACAGGCCGCTATACTACGCGTCGCTAGTCTGACGGAAGCCGCGCAAGCGCAATATGGTCGGTCACGCTTACTAGCATGTCGCTGACGCGAAACCATTGGTTTTCTCCTGCCAGAAAAATACCACTCAACACGCCTAAAGAGGTGTTCACTTCAAAAATCAATTTCCGTATGTAAGCACATCGCTTCAGAATGGTTGTACTTATTTAGTGGAATTGATTAACTATTATTAGTTTTCTATAAAATGCTCGAAGTAGTTTCAGGCAAATTTTATATATTAGTGCGGTTTCTTCACACAGTCGTCATGACAACGCTGCTTACACTACGCATGTGGATTTAAATGTATGAAATCAAACTCAGGTTTTGATGTAATATAATATAATATACTATAGAGTTATTAGGTCCTTAAGTTTATAAGTTGTGCCGGCGGATGCTTTGCGGTTTACTCTGCTGTTTATATAAGTTTAGTAAAAACGGTTGTATCGCTCGAAGTCTTAATAAACTCACTGAGCGCAGCGCTTCACGTGTGTCGTTCCGCGATGAAGCGGGATCGGTTTTATGAATATGATCATACGTGATGCAAGTTTATTCGGAATAAATTAAGTTTAGCCGTTAATGACAATTTATACATTACAAATATTCAAAATATATGTACGTAATGTGATTTATTTTTATTTATAATTTAACTCGAAATTAGCTGAGTATTATAATAATTTGTTTTAAGATAATGCATTTTAATTCAATCTGCCAAAAACGTCAACATTTACATAGTTTTTTATTTATTTTGAAATATTAGGAAAGAAATTGACATCTTATATTCCTGACATCAAAGTTGGGTTTAAATTAAAAACAAAACACCGAAATATATAAACTTATTATATATAGAAATTATATAAACCCGCATAAATATAGTTCATCGTTTAATCAGTAAGCGGGTAGTTCTTTCAGTTAACGATAACATGTTAGAAAGGTTAGCAGGCGAGAGATATTAACTTAACTAAGTAATGCAGTATCAACGTTTTTACTACAATATATTTACATAGCTGCGTTTGTATTTAATATAAATAATTAGCTCGTAATCTCACCCTGATTTGGGGGTAGTAATCTTAGGTCTTATTGGGATATACAAAAATAGTGGCTGTGTACACACTATCTACACACGCGCCGTTCAAAAACAAATGAAAAACTGTAATGTTCGTATCGCCTACGCGCTACGCGACTATGGCTTGTAGCATCGGACTCTTTTACTACGGCGCTACGTCGCAACGCCACGAACTAAGTACTTGGTAATTAAATACGCACCCATTAGAAACATATTAAAGCCATGACATTATTTAGTACAATTAAATAATACAAATAAAGTAAAATATCACTCATGTTGTACCAGAAAATAATTGCACAATTTAACAATTTACTTCGGACTGTTTTATAAAATATTGCTAACAATTAATAAAAAAAAACAATTAACGCAATACATCGACTTATGTAGAATTTCCGAGTCATCGCATAATAACACAGCGAATGTCTCGCGGCTTTCGACACTCACCGACACAGTTTCAGCAACTTCATCTGCAAACTATTTGTCATCGAGCGAGTCCAGATATGTCGGTGTATCTGAGCGCGGCGGTACTCGAAGTTTATTACGCCGACACTTATTCCCTTATACAGCAGTTTATCGCTTTATGTGAGCGCTCGTATCTCTGTGAAGCTTTCAACTTTCTAGCTCATTTCACAAAGTAAACGAGATCAAATTTTATACATAATTTTATGAGTATACCAGTAAAACGTGGATAGCTACCGTGAACAATAACCTTCTTCAAGAGTTTCAGCCAGTTTTACAGAGATATCTATACCATTATCCTAACTAATATTATGATTGAGAATGTGAGTTTGTTTGTAACGCTTTCACGTAATTATTAAACTGGTCATCATACAATTTTGCATACACGTTACCAATGCTACAAAAAGGACCTACCTATAAAAAAACTGTTTTTTAAAGGATAGGTCAAATCTACATGTTGATATATAGCAATATAATATTGTTAGATAAGTGGTAACGCTGACTTCCTGTTGTAATGTGTCATGGTGTGCATACATACGTTGTACGTGTACGTTGTGGTTCCAGAATAAATAGTTTAATTTACACAATCAAGGTTATTATTCAATGCGCCCAACACTATAATAACCTAGAGAGCGAAACCGCAGTGAAAATATAGTATAAAACAATAGTATTAACTTGTTTTGAAGCAATATCTCATAAAGCACTAGTCTAAAAAATATCTCAAAAAAAAGGAATAATATAAATATAAGATTAGCTATCTGTTTGATATTACATACAGACACTTCATTTTTATTATATGTGTAGATTATTTATATTATTCCTTTTTTTTGAGATATTTTTTAGACTAGTGCTTTATGAGATATTGCTTCAAAACAAGTTAATACTATTGTTTTATACTATATTTTCACTGCGGTTTCGCTCTCTAGGTTATTATAGTGTTGGGCGCATTGAATAATAACCTTGATTGTGTAAATTAAACTATTTATTCTGGAACCACAACGTACACGTACAACGTATGTATGCACACCATGACACATTACAACAGGAAGTCAGCGTTACCTATTTTAATTTAGACTAGCTGTAACCGTGACTTCGCCCGCAGTACTATCTTCAAAACAGTTCAACCGATCTTTACGAAACTTTCACTGACAGATAGCTAACCTTATAAAAAGTAATTGAAGAAGTTTTAGTTTATACTAGCTGTTAACCGTGACTTTGCCCGCAATGCTATCTCCAAAACGCTATGACCGATTTTCACCAGACTTTCACCAGCAGATAGCGGACATCATTTCAAGTAATTTATTTTAATTTAGACTAGCTGTTAAACGTGGCTTCGCCCGCAGTACTATCTTCAAAACAGTTCAACCGATCTTCACGAAACTTTCACTGACAGATAGCTAATCTTATAAAAAGTAATTCCAGCAATTTTAATTTATACTAGCTGTTAACCGTGGTTTCGCCCGCAATGCTATCTCCCAAACGGTTAAATCAGTTTTCACGAAACTTTCACTGGCGGATAGTTGACTTTACAAAAAGTAATTTAGGCAATTTTAGTTTATACTAGCTGTTAACCGTGGCATCGTCCACAGTGCTTTCTCCAAAACGGTTAAACCGATTTTCATGGGACATTCACTGGCAGATAGCGGACCTTATAAAAAGTAATATCATTTATTTTAATTTAGACTAGCTGTTAACTGTGGCTTTGCCCGCTGTGCTGTCACCAAAACGGTTACATCGATTTTCACTGGTAGATAGCAAACCTAATAAAAAGTAATTGAGGTTATTCTATTTTAGACTAACTGTTACCCGCGACTTTGTCTGCGTGAAAATTAGCAAGATTTCAACTTATTCTTTATTTTTAATAAGAGAAATAAATATCAGCTTATTATATACAATTCGACATTATAATTATTAATAACATTAATTATATAGAGGTCTTCGTAATAAGATATTAGATTATAAACGTATTACGTAAAGTGTTCCATAATACAATTTCTTGCGGAACAGACAAGCGTTTATTTTTTTTATAGTCACAAAATCTTAATTATAATAATGGCAATGTATATTAAATATAATGTAAATGTAAATCTTAATAATAATAATTTAAGTTATTGTTTCGTTAGTTCCTTATACAGTGTAAGTGAGCACTGAGGTAGTTATATGGTGGGTTAAGGTTCCAAATAATAAGGTTGCTGCTGACAAACCTCATTTGGCACGTTTTTTGTATTTATATATCTACTGTACACGTTACATGTTACTTTTAGCGGCGTGCGTGTCGTACTTACAATTGTCTTTAAAGAGCGTTTCTGTAATTGTACATAGTCTCCCAATTCTTTAATATGATTTTAAAAAAACCCGTGCGGAGCTGCGGGTACAGCTAGTAATAAATATAAAAGCACTTGTATGTATAATAGTAGGTACAAACTGACATAAAAAATGAAAAGATTAGATGAGCTCGAGTGAGAGTCCACATGACACGAGGGGACAGTTGATGTGATTGTCTGTCGGGAGCGCGGGGGAGTGCGCTCTCACACACACATACACTAAGCACACGTTACGGTAGAGCGCTACTCTCAGCTGTTCTGGTAACGATTATTCATAGTTTAAACAACTATGGTAAACCCGTCTATTACTTCATATACTCGTACCAGTAATATATTATTCTTTGAAACATTTCAGTTAAACGTATAGTTTGTTTACCATTTCAGAATAAACAACGAAGGGCAGGTGAAACTATTTTCCGTTCGTAGGTATTTAACTGAAAAATTTTCGATGTAGTGTGATTAAATCGTTATTTAAATCTTAATTTGATAATTGGAAGAAGGGAATGATAATGGAAAATTAATAGTAGACAAGATATCCAACAATATATTTTAATTTCTATCGGCGTACGGAATTCATAATAAATACAATCATTCAGATGATAGACGCATGTTCAAAACTGTGCACAATATTTATTTAAAGCATTGATTAATTTTGAATTGAGCCATGGGCGCCGTCATATTAGCGTTGGCTGCTCTGCTGAGCGACTGTCACGTTATCCCTACATCGCGGCCGGCTGTAATGCGATATGCGATCGATAGACTTAAAAATTCGAGACGATGGAAAATTATAAGTTGTGCGGGAACAAATTTTAAACCAGAGTTTAAATTGGTATTGAATCAGGTGAGTCCTGCTCGCAGTGAGGGCACACACTCTGAGGGTAATGCGTTTATCGCGTCGCGAGATACTCCTTGCCGCCTGTGACTGCACGAGTGAGCTCTGGTAATTGTTTTACCGTCTGTCTCGACGCTGCTAACTGACTCTCACCTGACGTCCTGGAGCCTAGGGATGTCACTACCTTGCACTGTACTGCGCTAAGAATTTACACGTCTTTTTTTAAATATATATATATAACAGGAGGCAAAGGAACAGGCGGGTCACCTGATGTTAAGTGATCACCGCCGTCCATAGATACTAGCAACACCAGGGGTGTCGCAAGTGCGTTGCCAGTCTGTCTTTGGGAGTAAGGGGGAAGAGGTGAGGGGAGAGGAGGGGAAGTAGGTATCCGGCGCTCTCATTGACCTAACGAAACGCAACAACGCTACTACTTCACGTCGGTGTTTCTGTGGGTCGGGTGGTACTACCCCGGGCGAGATATCCATTCATGCTGAAACCAGTAATAGCTTCAGCGTGTCTCTACCACCTGTTAGAATATCTGCACACTTTCTAGTAACAGTCTATGGGTTTCGATAGTTGTATTATAAAACTGGTTCCTGACAGAAGTTTATTGTATCAACAGCACTTAATGTGATATTATAAATTACATAATTAATTACAAAGTAAATTAATTTAAATTCAATTAAAAACAATGAATAAAATAATATAAAAATTACTGTAGATTTTTGTTTTATTTGAAAGCCCTACATGCTACTTTGACAGGCTATATCAATGGCTGAGGGTTTCACGGCAGCCCTGACGGGAAAATGTTTGAACTCTTTGGACTTTTAAACGTTATTTAATCCTCCCTAGCAGCACTTAATGTTAAGAATATAGAGATTTTCATCTCCCAACTAATATATTCTTTCAAGATTATAACTAGATTTACTGAAAATAATATTTAAATAGTTATTTATAGTAAACTGAGTCGTTACTAGGATAGTCAAAATTAAAAAAAAAAACATTTATTAGGCTTTAAATGATATTAAGTTATATATAAAATTACCGTATGTGAACAAAATCCAATTTGTTTATACGACAGTCGAGTTACTGCTTGAAATTAGTATATTAAGGACGAATGTACGAACTCAGCCACAGAGTCATCCTCCGTAACGTAATCCCGTTAACTCTTCAAGTTGCATGTCGAAATCCTTCAAAGAAGGAAACCGAATAAGAAATAATTCCATATAATTCCAAGTTCACGAAAAGGCCCGTAACTTCTATTTTAACTTCACAGTACATTAAATGTTTAGTAAGTAAAACAGATTTATGAATACATGTTTTCTTATTGTACTTCGAATAACTTTTAATAAATACAAAAATTAAAAAATATATACGTTTTTATAAGGTACACCCTTATCCAATAGAACCTACTTAAGTGTGCAAACTTTCGTCGTAATCGGTCAAAAGGTATTGAAGTTGATTAATCTCACATATTTATACATATCGGCGCTAAAAAACAAAACTTAGCAATTCATTTTACAGGGGAGTGATACACAGTTATTGCGCTTTATTGCAGTAATTAGTGATTTGGAGATATCAAATCAAATCAAAATCTGATATGGAATTTGTAAACGTGTCATAAGAATATTTATCCAATGAAATTTAAAAGTAAAGACCACCAATTTTCGACTCCAGAGGTGTACGACGATATGCACATTTTATATTATACATATAATTATTACAACTTTAATCATTTGTCCGTATGTAACATACACTTAAATTTGTGTGTCAATTTAATGAGTTATTACTTTTTTTTTTTCATAGGTGGCAAACGAACATGTGGGTCACCTGCTGTTAAGTGATCACCACCATCCATGGACACTAACAACCCCAGAGGAGTCGCAAGTGCGTTGCCATCTTTCGGAGGGAAAGGTTAGGGGAGGGAAAGGGAGAGGAGAGAGGAGAGGGGAGGGGAGATGGGTCTCCGGCGCTCTCACTGACCGAGCGAAACGCAACAATGCAAGCACTGTTACTTCACGTCGGTTTTCTATGAGAGGGTGGTACTACCCCGAGCGAGCCGACCCATTCATGCTGAAATCAATAATAGTTTCAGCGTGGCTCTACCACCATCATATTACACACTACAGAAGGATATTCAGAATGGAAAATATTTTTAATGTGATTTAATGTTGTTGTACCGTTCACTTTGTGTATAATGCTGGATTGGATAATAACATAAGGTAATGAACAATGTTCCATTAAAAGTTGTGGCGCTCGTTCATGAGCTGAGGGAGAGTTGTCGAGCCGCGAGATAATTAACTGAATTAACTTCCAGCTCTTCGGTTTCACCTGTGAACAATTACTTCTGGATGTAATGTATCTTCTCGAGGTGTGAATTTCTTGAAATATTTAGTAGGGCTTAATTTCTGATGTTTAAAATTATTAAAGGACTTTTGCTTTGAGTAACTTAAAAAATGATATGATACAATGATACTTAAAAAACATAAGTTTTGACGTCAATAATATATTGTTCACTATTTAGTGCCTGCGTTTTCGTTCTCGGGTCAATGGTTTCGTGTTTTACGGTAATTAAATCTTTTATTTGTATTAAATGTGTATGTAAACCAGACAGGCATTTTATCAATTACTATGTGTCACCCGCGGCTCCGCACGCGTCTTTTTTAAATGTATTAAATAAATGTAAAATTGTAAGTAAGTGTATACATTACAAAAAAGCTTTTTCAAAGACATTTGTAAGTACGACACGCACGCTATCTACTGTAACATGTAACGTGTACATTAGATATGTGAATACGAATAGTATATCGAATGGGATGGGATTTATCATCAGCAACATACCTGGAACTTTAACCTACTATATACCACCCTCAGTGATCACTAACACTATATAAGAAAGTAATGAAAATTTTAAAATATACATTATCGAACAATATGTGTTAAATTTTTTAGTATATAGATATAACATGCACATATTGTCGATATAATTGTGTTATTCTTATACGTTGCTATAATCACTGAGTTATATAGATGAAAACGCGGTAAATAACTTAAAATGGCCGCCACATTGACCGAAA
The DNA here is from genome assembly GCA_015888305.1 of Antheraea pernyi. Taxonomy (NCBI): domain Eukaryota; kingdom Metazoa; phylum Arthropoda; class Insecta; order Lepidoptera; family Saturniidae; genus Antheraea; species Antheraea pernyi. The sequence continues at coordinate 311,485 of MU159040.1, read as the reverse complement.
TGATAATATAATTCAAGTTACATACATTTCTTCTTGGAGTCCGGTACAGCGCACGTCTCACTTTTCTTTACAGTAAACAAATTATTTTTGATCAATTTGACACGAACGAAAGACAAAGTAACAGTTCATCACTACATAGTGTAAAACAAAGCCCTCTGGTCTGTCTGTTTATCTGTTTGCGATAAAGTAAAAAAACTACAGAACGGATTTTCATGCAGTTTTCACCAATAGGTAGAACGCTTCATGGGGAAGATTTAGATATAATTTGTCAAGGTTTTCTTTTTATTATCAGGGCGGGACAACGTCTGCCGAGCCCGCTAGCTTAAAATAAAATAGCTCATTAGTTAGTTATCTGCCAGTGAAAGTCCCGTGAAAATCAGTTCAAGCATTTTTCATCTGCGGCCGAAGGCAAATAAAAAGACTAAATTACTTTTTATGAGGTCTGCTATCTACCAGTAAATATCCCGTGAAAATCGGTCCAACCATTTTGGAAATAGCAATGCGAACGAAACCGCGGTCAAATAAAATAGAATATATCAACCGCTATAATTTCGGCTCTCTGCCAGTAAAATTCCCGTTAAAATAGGTTCAGGCTTTTGGAGATTACCCGGAACAAATAAACAAAATATAATAATATAAAGATATCGACCCAATATAAAACTTTTTTTTGTTATTTGTAGCTATATTCACCAAAAAGTTATTATTTATTTTTACATACATGCACTTTATTTTTATAATACGTAATAGATTGCAATTAAAAAATTGGAAACAACACTAACGTAGAATAAACTTCTTGAATAGGAACACAAAATAATCTGTGAAAATGTTTGCGATAGAAACTTAACACGTTACCATGGCAACGTATACTTATATAATACTAACGCTAACACGCAGAGAAAGCAATCAAAACGAAAAAAATGCCCGATTTTGAAACATTCTTCATTGGCGCTCCACTCCTACTGATGTTAGTGTGATGATATAAAACCGTAAGCTTTTTCAAATAGGACCAGTAGTTCCTGAGATCATCGCGTTCAACCAAACAAACAAACAAACTTTTCAGCTTTATATATTAGTATAGATAGGTAATGATTATTAAATTTTATCACCAATGCTTAAGGTATGTATGTAAACGCTACAAAATCTGTCTGTCTGAAAAAGTTTCGTCAAAGTCAGTAAAGTTCTTACTAAAATTATGTCAAACAAACAACGGATATTTCAGTTTTATTGATATGTATAGATATTATTTCAGAGATTATATTTTTGTAGTTTAGTATTAAGGAGTACAATATATATTAATGAATAACTAAGGATGTTATAAATCTCCTTTATTATTATTAAATTGTGTAAATTTAAATGCACAGAAATTAAAGTGAAATTAACGCGTCCAGTAATTAAAAGCTAAAGCGGTTTTACGTTTAATAACTTTATTATCTTCTGCAATATAAATTAAAGTGAGAGATCGCGCCGAACCTCCTACAGGACGCGGTGTTGCCGCTCGGGTTGCGGCTTTCCAGAACGTAATATTATGGTAAAAGGTAACTGTTTATTGCGGGAACTATCACCGCATTGTGTTATCTTTAATTTTGTTATTATTAACTAATGTATTTAACTAAACACGTTTGTGCGCATTCGTTTAGTTTTATGTGTTCATTTAAATCCATTTCGCTCGTAACGTTAAAGGTTACATTTTGTATACTGATCCGTTGTGCGGATTCCTTATGTCAAATGTCATAATCTATATCTTCTATACATATAATAACAATGAAGTGTCTGTATGTAATATCAAAATATCATTTTTTACTGATTGTGTGTGAAAGTATACACGCTACTGATAACAAAAATGCAAATTTTAAAATTTTTGTCGGTCTGTCTGTTTGTTTGTTCCGGATAATCTCCGAAACGGCTGGACCGATACTTAAGCTACTCTAAATTAGACTAGCTGTTAACTGTGGCTTCGTCCGCAATGCTATCTCCAAAACGGTTGGACCGATTTTCACGGGACTTTCACCGGCAGGTAGCGGACATCATAACAAGTTTTTTTTTCTACTTTAATTTAGACTAGCTGTTAACCGTGGCTTCGTCCGTAGAGCTATGTCCTAAACGATTCGATCGATTTTTACGAGACTTTCTGTGGCAGATAGCTGACCTTTTAGGAAGTAATTTAGGTTATTGTATTTTAGACTATCTGTTGCCCGCGACTTTGTCCGCGTGATTTTTGGCAAAACTATGTTGTTCACTGTAAATATGTCCGTGAGACGTGCGTTGTACTGGACTTCAAGAATAAATATAATTGAAATTCTTACATCTGTATCTAGGTATTTGTTCATTTTGGCGACCATTTTTTTTATTTACCGCACTTTCGTCTACATAACTAAGTAACCATAGTAACATATAAGAATATTGTATAGAGTTCAATGCGCACTATTTAAATTGTCACATATTAAAAACTGCTTAGACAGATATAAAGATTTATATCGTGATTTATATTTATGCAAGATTTCAACACGTCAGCTTATCCATTGTTTACAATCCAACATTATAATTATTAATAGTAATTTTGAAAATAGACGGGGTCTTTCTTATAAGATATTAGACCAGAAAAGTATTACTTATTGACAATATTACATCATATTATATCATTATAATAACATCTTTAAGTCATTGTTTCATTAGTTCCTTATATAGTGTAAGTGAGCACTCAGGTAGTTATAACCCACCATGGGTTATGGTTCCAAATATGTTGCTGATGATAGACCTCATTTGCCATACTGTTAGTATTTATATATATAACGTATACGTTACATGTTACTGTAAGTGGCGTGCATATCGTACTTACAATTGTTTTTAAAAGACATTTCTATAATTGTACATGGTCTCACAATTTTATATTTCTTTAATACATTTTTATAAACCGCGTGCGGAGCTGTTTTTTTCATGATACTACACTCTTTTAAAAAATATATTCTAATAACTGAGATAAAAAAAGTGTGCGATTTTTTTGTGCATAAGTGATTCTTATGATTTCTTTGTTGTATTTAAGCTGCATACTTTTGGGAACATTTTATCTGTGTTATTTTATGGTTTTTTGTTTGCTAATACTGTAATATTCGAGTTCGTGATACAATTAATCTTGACTTCCCTTGAGAAAAGTATTTCGCTCATTCATTTAATTTCATGGGCGAGTAATACAAGTTATTATTTTAGTCGTATATATTCCTTTGTCATTTCATCATCCATTAACTATTATTTCATACGGAATAGAGTTTTCATAATTTTAGCATGCGATAGCAGCGTCTCTAGCGGGTAAAAACATAAAGTATTATATATAAATCATACAAAACAGTAAATAGTACCACAAAAAGACATGCAGATATTGCTAATCTGTGGGAGAGTTAAAAAAATCGATACAGTGAGCTGTTACGCTTGCATGTGAGAGATCGCAGATGTACTGGATCGCGAGGCTCGTGGTTCGAGGTTTTATGTAAAAACTATATAAACTAGAAGCTAACCTATACATACTTGCACTTATACACAAATATATTACATACCTAACTAACGATTAACGCGTAACAGTTTCCTACTGTACCATAAGAAGTTTCACCAAAAAACCCTTGGCCACACAATTTACAATAATTGGTGTAACTTCGCAATTGCGCTACACATCTAGTATTATCAAATTCTAATTTTAGGCAAATATTATTATAAATAGTTGTGTAGTATATCTTTACTGCCAAATTACAACAATAGGGTTGTTAATCTGTAAAGACAGGTGGATAATGACGAGAACACGTCCCTATAATAAGAGCCATCAGTAACGTCGCCCCTGTCGACGCGGGGCTAGGGAGCCGGCGCGGCGCCTACACTCATCTGATTTATTTGCACTATTACCTACGTAATGTACGATTTGATGCGATGTTCAGATACGCGAACGAATCACCGTTACGTGTATTAGTATCACAAGTTCCACCCGATTCGTTGCAATCAAAAGAGCGATCGAATTATATATGGGTATTCAAAACAAACTTACCGATTTGATTACATATTTATATACCTAACTTTATCAATGTAATAAATTATACCGGTCTGTAAAAGTCCCTTGGCTAGGCTAAGCCTTTGTCCAGGGTAATTTAAGTAATAATTTAAGGTTCTCTATGATTTTTTCTTTTAACATCAGCTGATAGTGTGACCAAATTTAAATTAATAAATATACGCAAATTCCAAAAACTTAGTACACGTCGAGACTCGAACATACGGACTTTGAAACGATGTTTTTTGTCTGTCAGATAATTTATTTTTTTATACATTATAGGTTTTAGCGTTTGTCCACAGTCTCATCTGTTGTTCAATATTGATGTGCTCTAAGACGGTAAACACGCTGAACCTGGAGAGGACCTGGTTCTCACGTGCAGCTGTTGGAATACACCAACAGGTAATTGGCGACTGATTTTGTTAGTTAACCAGGCGGACTTAGAATAAGCGAATACTTTTACAAATATTACTACAAAATCTTTTTATCATATTCACCTAGGTTTAATAAACTCTGAGAAAGTTGAGTAATACAAGTCATCAATAAACTTGTCCCTTGTCCGAAATGTGAAGGTTTTAGAAGGGAGGGCGAGGCAGGTAGCGCCAGAGCGAATAACGTTCTGTCCACATGTGAACTGATTGATCACATATAAAGTACGATTGGCATGCGTATTTGTAATGTTAAATTCACTTATTGTGCATTAACTACAGTGAAATGAATCATCAACTAACAAAATCCAAGATATACAATATTATTGTTCCATTTTTCAATGAATTCATAGTTTCTATGTACGCTTAATAAGCGTAAGGTGTTTAATATATACATACGAATAAATTGGAAGTGCGTATTATTTGTCGGGACCTGTCTCTGTAACAGTTGAACCGATTCTGACGAGACTTCTATGAGGTGTGCCGCCTTGAGCTAGTTGCCAAGATTGAACCGGCTGAGTGCCTTAAGCGCTCGATTTAGCAGTCCGGTGAAATCGTTAATACCATACTAGGCCAATAGCGTAGACAGTTCGAAAAAAAATGAGACTTCTGTGGGCAGATGGAAAAAAAATCACAGTATTATCTAAGTTGGATATCGTCATGGTTTCCTATAGCGGTCAAGCGATAATAATAACGTTTAAGAGAGATAACCTATAACCGGTAATTGGTTATAGAGATTAATCAGTGATAACAAAGTTACAATTAAAAAAGTAAAATAATAAATTAACTACAAAAGTATACAAGACGTGAATAATATTTCAGATTTCGTATAATGTTCTACAAGTGTATCTCAACTACTGTTTTGGCTGTTCTCTTGGTTTTCTCCATACATCATTTGATACGATTTTCACTGCCGTTTAGATATTTTTTTCCAGAAGGTTTGTATGTATATTACATGTACATCATATTATATATGTATATAAAGTAGAGAAAAGACGCTATAATCTAATAAAGTCGTTAGTTGAAATTGTTAGGCGTTTACATATTGATAACGTTTGATAGTTAAACCCTCTGAGATACATCAAAATAATGTTCTACGGAATTGTACATTTTCAAGATATCTACAGAACAGTCTTCGATGATATACTCGTATGTCTATCCTGATCACGATGATATGTCGTCAGCAAGAATTTACATAAGCTGGATTTAGTAAAACATCAACTTAATTTAAATACTAGATACTACAACAATAAATTGGTTATTCCATGTTTTAGACTCACTATAGGATAGTGAGTTCAAGCACAATGTCAAGCGGGTTTTATTGTCTAAAAGCTATTATAGAGTGCATCAATATGTGAACGATGGTGACGTCTGGAAATGACGCCCTTCTCTATGCGTCCACTATAAACGAATGTAAAACTATTTTTTGTAAAAATATGTATCAGGAAAAAATAAATCCGATCGAATTTCTTGCCGCTTCTTTTGGATGACTGGATTGTTTTCTAAACCGGTGGTATTTTTACGTTAATAAGCGCCTACTCGGGACGTAAATTGAATAAAGTATTTTTGATTTTGATTTTATCTTCTAACGATAATTTACAGTTGTCATTTTTATCTTTTACATATAATTAAAAACAATTGGTTATTTGTGATGCCGTTATGATTAGTGTAGTAATTTCTTTTCATTAAATACTTTGGTTAAATCGAGAATTGAATGTAGATCAAAATTACTCTTTAACAAATATTTTAGCTTTTATGATTTTAATTAATTATGACTATCAAAGCCTCAAAAATAAATCTAAATCATTTCAACACTTATGACGCCGCCGTCTCTTACACCCATGCAAAACCGGGGAGGATCGATACTTTTATGTATAAGATACAGATAATAATTGCAATTTAAATAACCATAGATGACGCATTATGCCAGAGAGCAATGGGGAAATATGAATCATAGGTATGTGACTCGCGTGGATGGTTTTCATAGCCTTTAGTTTTATGAATGAGTGCGGCTAACAGGGAAAAACTATTCGTCATCGTTTCAAAGTCACGGTTAAATTGGATTACACTTTCTATTAATTTTATTAAAAACAAAGTTTGTGTTTGATATTTTGTAAAACGAAATAAATTTATATTTGCTCATTGCAGTCTGATTTATCGTAGTCGTAATGGAAAGAAAGATAAATCAAAAATATTTTATTCAATTTAAGTCCTGAGAAAGCGCTTATGAACGTCAAAGCTACCACCCCGGTTCGGACAAACAACTCAGTCATCGAGAAGAACCGGCGAGAAATTCGATCTGGTTTATTTTTCAACACACATATTTTTATAAACATAGCTACATTGGTTTTGACGTTTTGTTTTCCATTATCTTGACTAAAAATGTCATAGTTGTCTTGAGGAATCAACCCTTGTGGTACCACAGTAGTGATCATCTTCTTCTTACCCTTATCCCACCTAAGTAGGTTTGGCGCAACATGTTTTCCTTTTCCACTCTCGCCTATCTGATGTTATCTCAGTATTCACACCTTTTACATACATTTAGACACGCATCATTTTTGGCACAATCCAACCATACCTTTTTCTGTCTTCCTCTACTCTTATATCCATTGACCTTCATACTCAAAGCTTTTCTAGTTACATGGTCTACACACAGTACATAGTATATAGTAGTAAATCATATCTAATACAATAAATATATCGAAAATATATAGTTTTTTATTTAAATAAAATAAAATATTTATGATCACAGTACAAGCTATGCTTAACCTGAAGTATCACTGTGTTTAATTATTTACTGTGTTTAGTGAGGAATGATTACCTAAGAATAAAAAGGGTTAAAGTTGAATGATTGATCGCGACAAAAATTTTTAATTTTAGGCTTCAGTTATTTATTTTCCACCTAATTAGAGCGTTGACAAGTTTTCTTCCCATGTGTTTTGAACGGAAAATAGGCTTGTGATTTTCAGCTACTGGCTGATATAAACTCTCCTTTGGATTTCCCTAACTGTGTGTAGTAGACTATACTTAAAGGGTCACCATTGTCTTTATACCTTCAATAACTGCCTTACAAATGCAAGAATATATAAACTTGCAATATTATATTGATACGCTGGTATTCTTTGTATATATTATACACACATTTAATATAGATTTGATCGATAGATAAGGATACCTCGGAAATAGTACTATATTTCTGGATGAAGAGTATCCAGTACTCCAGGCAACGTGTATGCAAAATTTATTGTTATAAGATTGAGTAGTTAAGACGTAAAAGCGTAAGAAGCAAACAAAAACCTCACATTTACATTTATACTATTAAAACCTATTTAAAGATTGTAATGATAATACACTCCACATAGTTCTCGGAATGTTTATTTATTTATTTTAACTACGTATTTATTTATAGAGTTGTTATATGTCGTATTGTCCCTAGAGTTCGCAATATGTACATGCTTTTCAGGTTTTCTAGATTTATTACTAACATGAGCAAATACGTTTTTATTAGGTTCGCTGTTGACTCCGCCCAAAGAGGCGCGGTGCTGCCCTATGGGTTGCCAGCTCTATGGACGAATCCCTGTTAATGATGCAATAAAAAATGTAAATAGTACTAACCACAGGACATTTATGGATGGAAGGTACTCTATGTTCTTTTTTGTATCCTTGACATATATACAAAATATCATGACGGTCTGTTGAGTTATTAAGTCGTGAAAGCGTATTAAACAAACAAACTAACTTTGACATCTATTAGTTAGGATAAACACTTGTAAATACAAGTAGTATTCGATTTCTAACAGACAATACCTATTGTTTGATAGGGAATGAATCAAACGAAAAACTTCCGGACATTTCTGAGATCGGCAACTAATAATTTAGTTGTGATTTTAGTCGTGTTCTGTTCAACAAGGCTTTGGAGTTTTAGTAGCTGATTCTGTAATATCGGGTTTTCAGGAAAGCTGGTAACCCCAGCGGGTTGTGTGTTGTTGCGGGCGAGCCGTGCGACGCGGCTGATGTCCCGGTCGGTTACGTTTTGTTTTGTTTTAATCAGTGAATGTCAATAAATGCGGAGTCCACCCTCGACAAACACAGCTACCCTCATCAATTAGATATCACAGTACTGGGTCGATGTGAACCACTCACGAATTCTCGCTCTATAATAACTTAGCTGTGGAGGGTTCACAATCGCATTTTTTTTTATTTTGAATTACTACCAACGGTTACAATAACTTTTGATAGAGTGAAACGATTATAAGAAAACTAAGATTAAATGGTACTCGAGGATATGCATTATAATTTTCTTAGAAAGATTTTATCATAAATGCCATATCATGCAATATCATGCCTGCAACATTTTTTTTCACAAAAATCTAAAAAGTACAGACACGTTATATTAAAAATCTTATTATATGTATAGAATGTAGATACAGATTTAATTTATATCCATACTTCGCTTCGAGTTCAGAGAACTATGTTCTCAGGTTAATAAGTTTACAATTGGACATGAGTGACGAAGATTCAATTAGTTCTAATCGGAGTAGTGGGAGTTGTAGCATCCGATCCAGACACACTAAGATCTAAAATTTTACGATATAATTTCTGCGACTCAGATAGTTATTTATAAAATGTGCCAGTATAAAAACAAAACATTATGAATTTAGTTAATTTGATTGGACTTTACTATGTCTATGTAAATATAAGTTAAAAATCTACCTATCTGTTGAATTGTTCTAAGGTTTAACCTAATGTGTTCAATAAAGAGCAATAGATGAATAGGTAATAGCAAGATTTGCAAGACTTGCAAGACCAAGACCAAGACTAAGACTACATAGGTGTATTGACGCTAGACCAATACCAAGACCGAGCCAAGTCTCGTCTTGATCTTGCATTTGGGCAATAGTACCAGTAATAGTTTCCAACTTGAAGGTGGTAGCTAACCAGAATATTCTACAAAATACTCCACCAGTTTTCTTTACCGAATCGCCCAATCCAGAAAGTATTAAGAAGGTCTCACCTATGTCTATCATCATAACATTTGTAAGACAGACTGACGAGTAACAAGTTTGATTTAGATTGATTGTTCTTCGAATTTGAGCAATCACGTCATAATATTCCTGTATATAGTTTACACACAGCAGGTGTTCGATAGTTCACATCGAGTCCGAGTGGTCTGTCTCTCGGTTTAACTATTCGAACCACTTTTTATACATTGACCTGATAAAGAGCGATACTTGAAGAGTCATGAATATCCTTTTCAGTGATTGTTCCTTGTAGTAATCAATCAACTTATTTATATGCGTATGTTTACCGGATCTATTGTGACTGCACTGCATATAATTTGTTTACGCTGTGCTCGTGGCTCCACATGCTATTAGTACTATTTATTTATCTAATACATTGTTAAATTATAGCGAAATGGATATATCAGTTTTTATACTGCTCAGTTAAACATTATAGAAGTTCATGTTAGTGGTAATAATAATACATGGTGTAAGGAGTCGTCTTCATGTAATTTCACTTATATGTGCCATTTGTCATCATGAGTAGTCGAACTGTGTGGGAGTTTATTCATCTCAAATATATATACAAACATCAATTTTTATATGTAAATTAAAATGTGCATTATCATCATCATGATTAATTCTTTTCAACCCACTGAGGGATTAAGCTCCTTCCTTTTACGCCATTCTTTTTTGTTCAGTGTCAGTCAGTGATGTCGGTGACCCACATCACCATAGGTCTTTCCACACTTCGCTTGTCTTCTCTCGGCGAACACTCGAAACTCAATATTTGCAAATGAGTATAAATAGTGAAATAAGCATAATAACCATTGACAGGTAAAATACTTGAAGAATGGTTTTTTTCTTTTTATGCGTTATATCAATCAGAATACCGTACGATTACGATATTTTTACAATTCTATGTTATGATTTTTAGATTTATGATCTTCTTCACGAGAAGCGATCCTGGGATAAAGAGAAAGCGACCCTGGCGTACCGCGCGAGACGACGCGATCTGGAAGGGTCAATGTCCGTTTAAGATCGCCGAAGCAATTCGCCCGCTGGGATCCTTTGTGCTCTCCCTTTTCCTTTCTTATCCCCGGAGCCCCATAAGATTACACTGATGTCTTTCGATTTTGGAATATCTAGTCTAAATAGATTAATTGTTCTGTGAGCATGCGTCGCGGACGGTGGTTACCAAAACAGTTATGTTTTGTTTCGCTGAATCAAATACATAAATACGTAAGTAATAGGTAAACAAAATTGTTTGTTATAAATAATTGGCACCACCAACGGTTAAATATTTAATAGTAGCGTTGAGGCTTTTGTCGGAATGAATATGATCCGCTATGGATTGATTGGCTTTTCTCGTTGTTCTTGGATTATATTGTACACGCTCTTTACTATAGTGCCTATATAAACTATAAAAAATCTATATCTCTGAAGAAATTTCGTATCAGAGTTTTTAGTAGTACTTGAGCTCCTTCCAATGTTAATAGGTGCAAAAACACGCTTAAATAAGACACAATACTTGAACTCTCAGGAATGTCGCGTTCCGTGAACAGCCATTGTATGTTGGGTAATCAACCAGGGTAGTAAGGTACTGTACCCGACTGTATCCTGTGCATAATAATTACGCCACAGAGAATCTTATTTAATTAGTCGCGATTCGGAATCAGTCTGTGTATATTCAGTTACTGAGAGGCTTCTATACGAGCGACGAGCGCGACAGAAACAGAGACATGAACTCTTAGATTTTCGGTTTGCCCTAAGCACACGATCAGATACAGTGCTGTCATGTTATAACTCAAATAAAAAGTATGTATTTATACGCGCACGTTACAAGTTATACTTCTTTGCTGTGAATTATGAGAAAGATTTATTTTAATAGTTTTGAACCGAGTCAAAGGTTTGAACGACGGAGTTATATACTATGAATAATTGAATATACATTATGATGAATTGTATATTTCAAAACAAACTGTATATCAACAGACTTTATGGTGTGTTATATTCGCTCAAGCTAAAAACCTCTATAAATGTCTCTCTATAATCTCTATACCGTCCCAAAATTAGTATAACCTCAAAAAATATTAGTTTTGACCTAAAAAAGAAAGTATCGTGACCTGGGAAAATATATTTAAAAAAAACTTAAATGCTATTGTGATATTCAAACTAATTAAGATTGGTGAGCTGTTGTCTGGGAAGTACTCGATTATGCACCGGTCCGCCCACTCCATGCCGCGTGTGCTGTTCCAAATAGAATAGATTAAATCTATCAATACATACCACTACGCGACGATGGAAGGAGTTCTTTCAACTCACCTGCAACAAATGGAATGCACTGTTAAATACCGCATAGAGTAATTTTTCCTCTCTTTCATTACAAAAGTAGCTAGTCAGCTATTAACTTCGGCTTACTTATCTAATTTGTAGTACATATTAAAATACAAATTTGTTATTGAATCATAGGTTTACAAAATGGAACATTACAAAAGTGCCCGGAACACGACCAGCGTAACTCGACCCGATGTAAACTTCACCAAGAGGAGACATAATATAATATAATACGGTTACGTATAGGATGCAATGTCTAATTAATTATTTTATGAATAACAATTATAATATGCTATATAGTCTATATAAACAAATAACTTAAAATAATTTTGTTTGTCTGATTTTATAAGTAGCAATGGACAAATTATTATAAAAAAACATCACTAAATCCAAATAGAAGAGGTAGCTTTTATGAGATAAAAAAGAAGCATTTTTACGGGAACAAAGTCGATTGACTAATACCTATCAACCCATTGTAGTTGTTCAAAATAAGCACCTTTTTGATTGTTAAATAAACATGTGAATACTTTAGTCCAATGGAAACATGCAAACGCGGAGACCTATATGTTAGGTGAGTAGCGGTTATTACAAGGGTCAGCAACAAGTGCAATTACCCGACTTCTCTCTCATTACACGCTCGCTTGCCGGCTGCCGCGACCTGCTGACAGTTTTTGTTACACTTTGTTTTCTTTCCTCGGCTGAGTGCCTTAAGCACTCGCCTTAGTAGTCCGGTGAAGCTGTAAAGACCCTGCAGGGTCAATAGCGTAGTCAGTTCGGAAAAAAAAAATGTTTTCTTTTACTTTATATTGAACTAGCTGACCCGTGCAACTTCGTCTGCATCGAATCGGTTATGTAATTATTTTCGACATCACATTAGAAACCTTATACATAATATATAATAATACATATAAACCTTCCTCTTCAATCTCTCTCTATTAAAAAAAACCGCATCAAAATCCATTACGTAGTTTTAAAGATTTAAGCATACATAGGGATATAGGGACAGAGAAAGCGACTTTGTTTTATACTATGTAGTGATATAAAGAAGAACACTTTTGGCAGAATATTTAATCATCTAAATTATTTTACTAAACATATGTAAGGATAAGTTATTTTACTAGAATATTAGATACATTTTAGTCACAATTAATTAGAAATTTTAATAATACCATTTAAAATTTCATAATGATTTAGCTGGTAATCCATTTATTCACAACTCTGGCAACAAGCTTGTGCCTAATTAAAATTTTTCCAAATTAAAACATATTCACAAACCGTACCAGCAAAGTAGCATTTCTGAGAGATATGGATATATTTTTGACACAAGTCTACGTAATGGAAACGTTTAATCCTTTGAAATCTCTTTCGGTGCTTTGTCGTCCGTTACTCAGTAATTGCGACTCGCAAAAACTGCCCCCAAAGTCTGGATTAAAATGTGCATCCTTCGTTCGTATTCATTATAATATAGACTTTAATTACATAGTGATAAAACTCATTTTGTTTGAACAAGGAAATAACAAGGCTTCTCAGCGCAAAGCTTCCAGGAGCAATTAAACAGAGAGAGGTCATATTCTGCGACGTAGTATTAAAAAATGTACAGAAAATCTGACAAAGAAAACGTGGCTTAAAAACTATCATTTTGCGTTCTCGTTGTTCAGTGAGAATCAGAAAAAATCACTATTTGCATGAAATAAAAGACTGTTTTCTGATGTTGCCATCTATTAATGAAACTGAATAGTATACATTTTTCATGATCTTGTTTAGTACATTTATTTTAACAATGGACTCTATTGGGAGTTTGAATTGCTACTAGTAGCGACCTCTGCATAAACACATAGCAAATAATACTAAGTTATTTATTCGATTCCGTCTATGTAATTAAAATAAATCTAAAAATTTGTTAATATTTGTGAAATTTGTATAGTAGGATCATATTTTGAAATTAAAAACTTTTTAAATCACAAATTATGAGAGAAAATTAAATTAAGAGACGATATTATTATAGTTATTGCGTAGAAAACGTGTGCAGGCGGCTGCGCTTATTTTTCAGGAACAGCTCATTTTTATACATCTGCATCAAGCAGGATGTAAACGTCATAATAATAAAAAAATGACGTATCGTACAATAAAACTCCATTCGCCGAGTTGTAATAAATAATCGAAATGATTTTATTGCTGACCGCTGAAAATTGACGCCATAAAGTATAATGGAAGTTACGCGACGCGTCGCGTCGGTCGCGGACACACTCGACTGATGATACCTCAAGAACTTTTACCTTTATCCAGTAAAATATTTCTATGCTATGCTATTCTATAATATTTGTTTACTGAATCCTAAGTTTAGGGATACCAGACTAATTTTGTGGTTCAAATGTCGATAAAGTGGTAGATGATTATGCTAAATTAAGTCAGCGTACCTATAGACATGTAACTTTGATATTTGTCGTAGCTTCAGATATCTGGCGACAAAATGTTGAATTAATATACCTCCGCTGATCCACAATGCTATGCAGTATGTCTCTTATAATATTTAGTTCTAAATTAATTATTCTGTATAAAAAAAATGTGTTTTTTTTCTCAAACCCACAGATCATGAATATGATGACAATAGTTGAAAACGTATAAAAATTGTCAACATTGACATTATTTACATACATACATACATACATATTCACGTGTCTTCATGTGTAAATAAGTGATAGAGAGTAGTCCGGTGAAGCTGTTAAGACCTCGCTAGGCCAATAGCGTAGTCAGTTCGAAAAAAAAGTGATAGAGAACTGATCTTCCTCAGCATATCTATACTCGGAACCAATATTATATACATTAATATATTCAGTTTCAATGTTGCTAACTACATTATTTTTTATATTTGACTAGTAACCACACATGACTTCGTTTGCATTAAATTATTATATTAGGTCTTTACCTATGAAACTGCCGTTTTGTATGAAAACATGTAAACGAATTTTTTTCATGTATTTCTTATTTGTATTAATCGAAGTAATCACCCATGCAATCAATGCATCTTTGCCAACGCAGTGGCAGTTTATTGATGCCCTTCTTAAAAAAAAACAGCTGGACGGGACGCAACAAATTCTTCAAAGGCATTTTGTACTGCCACTCAGGTATTGATTTTTTTTCCCCGCCAAAGAGTTATACAAATTCTGAAAGAAATAGTAGTCTGTAGGCGCAAGTTCTGGTGAGTAGGGCGGATGACGGAGAACTTCCAACTCCAGTTCTTGCAACTTGGAGACCGCCTGCTGTGCAGTATGAGGTCGCGCGTTGTCGTGCAGGAGCAGCGGAGACGTGCTATTGAGCAATGCTGGTTGGAGATGTGCTAGCTTCTCCATCATTGTGTTCAGTTCATCACAGTACATATTTGCAGTAATGCTCATACCGTTTGGTAAGAAGCTGTGATGAATCACACCGGCGCTAGACCACCAAACACGGTCATCACTTTTCTAGGAGTAAGTTTTCGTTTAGGGCATTGTTTAGGTGCTGAACCAGGATCCAACCAACTTGCTGAGCACTTGCGGCTATGAAACAGAATCCATTTTTCATCGCAGGTAACAATGCGGTTCAAAATTCCTTCATTTGTGTGTCTGTTGACCAGTGCAAGGCACGTCTCGACACGTACTTCGCGCTGGCGATCATTGAGTTCGTGGGGCACCCATTTGTCAAGGTTTTTTATCTTGCCAATTTGACGCAAATGGGTCAATATTGTTTTGACGCTAACGTCGAAAGCTGCTGCTAATTCAGCCGTAGATTGTGTATCATCAGCTTCAACGATCGCTTTTAATTCGTCATTGTCGACCAAAGTCTTCGGACGACCGCGAGGTTCATTTTTCAGGGTGAAATTCTCAGAACGGAAGCGAGCAAACCAATAACAGGTGGTGCGTTGGTTTGTAGTGTTAGCTCCGTAAACGTTGTTGATCTTGCGTGCCGCTTGTGCCTCGTTGCTGCCACGACGGTACTCATATTCCATAATTACTCGTACTTTTAACGTATCCATGATAACAAAAAAAAGATTGAAATGCGATGAAAATGTAACACTAATCAATAAACAAATGACTATTTTCGGAAAAAGAATTCCATGTTTTTAAAATAAAATTTATTTGAAATTAGAATTCTTAGCCGACCAAAAATTATTTTGATTTGAAATGGCCAGTACTGCAGACCGGCAATATCATAGGTAAAGACCTATTATAAGGTAAATAATTACGATAACATGATAACCTGGCGCTATGTAGTGTTCACTTATAGTGAACTGGATAATATAAATCTTCTAAATCATAAACGAAAAAAAAACTTAGGTGTGCTAACTGTCATGATGATTATGATGAACAAAACATACTGAAATAAATGGTTCGTTAAATATAGAAGATACGTTTTTGTTGATTGTTGTGAATATGTAGTAATGTCGTATTTGTTCATTTTTTTATTGTCACAGTATCTACAAAGACAGATGAGGAGTTATTATTTGATTTCATTGAATAAAAGTCATAATATATGTCTATGGAGTTGGTTAATTGTTTAATAAATTATGAGGTTTCAGAATATATGATTTGTTAAGTTGAGGAATACTAGTTTTATTTTATATTTTAGTAGGAAATTAATGTTTAGAAGTCATATCTGAAGTTGAGTGACGATACAGGTGGATAGAGGATTTAAGTAAGAGCCAATCCATTCAACGTTGCTCCCTTATCATGTTCATAAGTACGATAGTTTTAAAACTCGATGGTGGTAGTTAACCAGACATATACTAAAAAGTTCTCAAGCAATATGCCACTTTATATATTTAAAATTACAAAATCTTAACTCTAGTTTGCCAAATCCTATTTTGAATGATCTATTTATTTTATTACTGAATTGTTTTTTTAAATATAGACCTAACATTTTGCTAAAATCTCAAGCCACACTTAAATGCGTCTTTAAAATAAATCGTAGCGACAAAAATATTTCTTAGTTTATTAATAAACATTGAAATACAAAACATATCAAAAGTGTTACGTGTGATATAAACCAGAGTTATAATTAAGCATAATGCACTCGCAGCCATAAATATTGTAATAAAATATATGGAGCGATGTTTACGAGCCGCGGGACGCGTTCACACTTAGCTTACCGAACATCAGGGAACATTTATATATAACTATTAGATACTTGTGTTCACACAGTAGTCGGTTTATTTTAAAGTGGACACTATTATCTATTACCAAGTACCGATTACTTAACCTTAATATTTATTAAAATATTTTTTCGTACACAAGATTTGTTAACCAATTACTCGGATCAAATTTGACGCTGCAAAAGACTAATATTTAGCTATGATGAGGAAATGGCTTAGTTTGGTTCAGTGTAAAATATTAAAATTAGATTGATCGCAGAAATAAAATGTTATGTTTATAGCACCACCATTTTTTTTAAATTTATATTCTACTAGCTGTCGCGACGGACGTTGATAATAAAAAAAACTAGACAAATTATATACCTAAACATTTTTCGTGAATCACTTTATCTTCTGCAACTAAATCTGTAATAACTTCTAAAACTGCATAAAAATCCGTTCAGTAGTTTTGAACTTTATCGCGAACAGACAGACAGACAGACGTGGCAGAGGACTTTGTTTTATAATATGTAGTGATAAAACTGTTTATTACATTATATTGTCTTAATGTTAGTGGTTTAAATAAGTTTTAGCCACAAAATGTAATGACAGTCATTTTATGTCTGCGTAATTTATTTCTAACCCCATTAACTAGTACTATACAATGTAATAAAATATATAACTACAAAAACCATAGAATACGTCATTGATTTAAAAACACGTATCATATAAATTACTTAAATGGTTTTCAAGTTATATAAGCAGATAGGTCGACAGACAGAGATGTTGTATTTATAATATACATATTATATATAGGAGGCAGGCAAGTATTTTAGATCTATTTTTAATTTATGTTCGAGTATACATCTTGACGTAATAATAAATTAACCCCACTTCAAACTGATATATCAATGATCTTCATCAAGCGTCTTATGACAAGATATATTTAAAAAGATGATATTTTTAACGAGCTCTAACAAGATCGAATTAATTTCCCCATCATTTCCCGTGGTTGTTTATGGTGCGTGGGACTGAACCCGCCGCTTCATTGCACGCGATGCCCCTCACTTGAAACCCATAATGTCCTATTTAATTTGACACATAAAATTATGAAACTGTTTTTTAACATCACCGCTTCAAATAAATTTGACATTATTTATTGATAAAGAGGGGTTGAAAACATTTGGTAACAAATTATAAAAAGACTCATTAAATTTATTTGTATGGGTCATTTCTAGTATTGCCCAAATGCAAGACGAAGACGAGACTTGGCTTAGTTTTAGTCTTGCGTTAATACACCTGGTCTTGGTCTTGGTATTGCGCCCTCAGTCTTGGTCTTGGTCTTGCAGCAAGAGTCTTGCAAATCTTACAAACCATTTCACTATAACTCGGCAAGAGTTTTTGGCGGGATTTTAGACAATCATGTAGTGGTTTTTATATTTTATTCCTAATGTTGTTTTATTTTACTCTATATTTTGTAAAATTGGTGGTGTTTTACGTAATATAGTACGGTGCATAACTGAAGTGGATGGAAAATAATACCACGGAGTATGAATTCTGAGATGCCACAAAAATTCCCCTGAAAGTTCTAACAAGGGAGCCACCATCTTGTTGGAACATTTAGATAATCACACGACACTTGTAATATTATTAACTACTCCATAATTGCAGTAATAATCTGGAAAAATAAAGTTAAAAAAAGTCTTGCAAATCCTACAAAAATCTATTAGTCTATTGCTCTTTATTAAACATTAACGTGTTAAACCTTAGAATAATGCAACAGGTAGGTAAACTTATTACATTTAATTATATGTAAATAGACAGTAAATTTCAATCAGATGAACTAAATTCATAATGAACGAGTTTTTAAAGGAATATTTACTGGAATAAAAATATGCCACTCCTTCTCGTGGAAAGACAGTAGATGCTTTCTTATTCCTGAAGTCTTTGTATTTTTCATTTTTGTTTTTTTTTTTATGTTACCGCACTTTATGAATAACTATTTGAGTAGCAGAAATTACTTTGAAAATGTCATTAAATTTACTTTTAGATCTTCGAGTGTCTGATCGGATGCTACAATTCACACAACTCCGATTAGAACTATTTGAATGTTCGTCACTCGTGTCTCATTGTAAACTTATTAATCTTAGGACAATAATAATTCTCTACGTTCTACCTTCTTTGATAGTGTAATAGCATAGTGATTCTTTGCAATATTAAAAAACAAGAATGTCACCAGCCATACTGTACATTCTTACTTAACACTAAAATGTATTTACGTGTTTGCGTTACGTTCCTCTTTTGACGAAATTAATCTATACTAGTGGGCGCCCAGTGGTCGACATTCGACCATAGTTCAATGATTTTATTAAGTTTGAATTTTATTAGGGTTAATATCATTGTTGAATGTAGAATGAAAAAGGGTAATTGGAACGTAAGAGTAAAATAATACATACAGTCGAGCATTGCAACCTCCTTCACAACCTTTTTTGAAGTCCTTTTATACTGACAGATGTCAAAATGTCTTTTTTATTTACATGTGTGTATATGTTGTGTAAAATTGAAGCAGTAGTGTGAGTAATGCATACTTTAATTAATTTAATGTGCTTCTAATGCATTTTATATAAAATAAATAGCTTTCTGCACTTCTTCTCCATATAAACTTTAACAATGCCAAATTTCACGTTCATCCGTTCGCCCGATTCCGTTAAAAAGGGATACAAAGTTTAAACTTCACGCATTAATATATAGATTACTTATTGAATTAAATTGGTCTATGCTGCTACTGTAGTTATTTATCTACGAGTGTATAACTAATAGTGAGTGATATAGTTTATTTACGATAGGAATTGATACATAGTAAATGTTTCTATAGTTTAATGTAAAGGTATAGTAATAATGTGTATTATTACTAACTTTTGCTCGCGACTTCGCTCGATTTAATGTAGGTAGGTCACTATCCCTTAATAGTATTACTTTTTCCTCGATGAAAGGTATCCTGTGTCTTTTCTGTACTTCGCACACGGATAGGCAAAATTTAATGATGACCGGTTAAGTAGTTATAGCGTGAAAGCGTAAAAAACAAACAAAGTCATAATCACATTTATAATATTAGTTAGGATTTTTACAATAAGTTATTATAATATCTACCTATTCTTACGATCACAGTATTTCTTGTGAGGACAACACAAAATGTAATCGTATCCGTCGTGATCACCTGGAAATTCATTTTGTTCTTTCGAGCATCGGCGAAGTTTCAGCGGCGACGATCTAACAATATAGACAATACTGTGATATATTTGTCGCACAGTATATCCATAAGCGTGGCGTTTTTCTCCACGAATTATCAAATAAACAGCTATAATCACCAGCCGACCGATTGGGAATCGAAAAATCGCGTAACATAAATTGTTATTATACTGAATCTATTGTGTTAGTTATAAACTTTGTTAAATAAACTATACTCTCTGAGATATAAATAAATTTGTTTATTTAAATTTATTGGTTAAAATTGTTTATGTGTTAGAAAGAATCGTGGTCTTGATACCGATACTAGAGAACGTGTATCAATAAGGATCAAATTCGACCAAATTGCAAGACCGCAAGAGTCTTTCAAGCCTAGTCTCGTTTTGCGCAAGTCTTGCAGGGGTCAGTCTTGGTGTTACAAAAATTCGGCGGTCTTGGTCTTGGAATTGAAATAACTTTGCATAGTTATTTCTCCTGATAGAAAAAAGCGTATTAAGATTGGAAAGGAATCTATCATCATATAACAGACGATAAGCTTATGCGTGGTCAGTGCAGTGGATACCCAAACCATCAGTAGAAAATTCCGTACCATAACACGATGGCTTAGGTACTTTTGTGAACGTTTGAATTAAGTGATTCAAGAATCCATTTAAATTTGTTTTAACAATGGACATCTAATTGTAATATGTTAACTATTTCAATAAATATGTTCTTTTTCACACGATGTAAATATAACTAAAGGACTTGGGTGTGTATTTTGATTCAAAGCTATCATTCATACCTCACGTCAACGAAACGATATCCAAAGCATCTAAAACGTTGGGGTTTATTATAAGAAACTGCAAAGGTTTCAAACATCTCAAAACTAAAATAACATTATTCAATACCTTTGTCAGAAATACTCTAGAATACTGTAGTGTAGTATGGTACCCACTGTATAAAAAACACCAAGAGCGACTTGAATCGTTACAAAAGAGATTTGTACGTCACTTAACCTATACATCGTATAGGAGTAAACGCAAATATTCTTATATCGACAACCTAAAATTCTTTGAAATTGACTCATTAACCACTCGAAGGCAACTGATAGATCTCATTTTCCTTTATAAAACATTGCATGGTATAACCGACTGTCCACAGTTCCTACAAAGGTTTTCCTTTAATACACCACATACATTCCCAAGACACTCCATCAATTTACTAAAAATTTCAACTATAAGAACTAATATTGGTTTAAATGCACCTGTATCAAGACTGAGTACTCTGTACAATAAATTGGGAAAGGAACTGGACAATTTCGGAAATTCGTTCTGCATTTTCAAGGAAAAAGCATTATTGTTGCTGAGAGACATAAATTTGACTTCCTAACAATTTACAAACAATAACTTTACTATGTTTCCGTTTTTGATAATGTATTTCCTATTCTTGTTACTGAACATTTTCATTCCACTGTATCATAATATTTCTATCATAATATTTCTACTGTATTAGCTATCTAGGATTATTTGTTATTATTTAAGTTTGTATTGTGTCTGTTTTTGTAGTGTTTTAATTTAGTATGTTTACCATGTAATGCATGCTGTGATAGCTTTTAAAGACCAATGTATCTACAAATTATTCACATATAGCGTCATTTCATGTGTGGTACATTGGCCACTAGCTGTTCTTTAATAAATAAATAAATAACTAATGTTACCTATCCATTACGTTCTGTCACGTGCGGAGGAAACTCGCGTTGTTATAATGTTGAGTTCCTTATATATATCCATATGTGGTGCATGGATTTTGTTCTCATTCGCTAATCTATAGCCTTATTTTATTGTAACGCGTTAAAGTAACTGTGCTATATCTGACGCACATGCAAACACAACCCCGACCACTGAGAGACCAATAATCTATCAGCAATCGTTACTCCTACGACAACCTATAAGTCTCTTAGAATCTGGATAGATATTAGATGATCTCAAAATGCTACAAAGCAAAGGATGTCTCCATGACGAGTTTATCAATCATCATGTACATTGTAATATCTAACAAGTGGGTGCAGATACCTTCCTGATAGTATTGGTTACTGGCACCTAAGCGTATCATAATGTCGGATGTTGGTGAAAATGGAAAAAGTAGTTTTGTTAAGTCTGTTACAAGAACTTTTTATTTATTAGATCTTTAGTATGCCGTAATTTGAATCGGCAAGTGGGTACCGAACGACACCCTCTGACAATCCGAGTTCAATTAATATCCCCATAATTCCAGCGGTTGTTTATGGCGCGCAAGGTCCCATTAACACTACTTCATTACCCGTAAATCCCCTGCGACGGGAAATATAAACTATGTCGTTAATTTGACACCAATAAAAAATATCACAAAGTGGAGACGATGCGATGAGTGTACTGCTTCTGTAGAAGCTGCATTGTACGGTTCCAATATTTTGTAGTACGTCCATGGCATTATGCTTAATTGTAGAAAAGAGATTTCTTATTCAATATAATATAATGGAACTAGTAGGAGACGTCATGACTTGTGACTTAGAAGAATCAGTAATTAAAGTAATTGTACTAATAGCTGTGTGTATCAAATGGTAAACATAAAAGAACAACAAAACTGTAAGACTGATCGATCTTTGGTTTGAAAGTAATTATTCTATTTTTAAGGGTTACAGCGCAGCCCTAGTTGTTTATGTAGAGGATGAATGTAGTTCTGAGGCGCTCTGTCATGCGATACGTAATCGCTCACCAGAGATGCTCGTCGTGTCGCTAGTTAATTTCACGCGTCTCTGCCCGCACCCGCACCCGAAATAATCCAACAGTATTACAGTTATTTATTGTCGTTAGTCTCGAGTGTCACAGACGTACAAAACAAGCAAGTCTACAGCAGCTTCACTGTGCGTATACCATTTATTATATATCTTGTATAGAGATTTCGATGATCTCTGAAATTGGTTATACTTGCTACTCATGATTTTACTTTTCTCTTAATTAATTAATCGCTAATAATTATAAATGCAAAATTTCATAGTTTTCAAGTTAGAAGTTAAGGCGTCAAAGCATAAGAAACAAAGTTATATTTGTGTTTATAATATTGGTTAGGTTTATTCAGCGTTTAAAATCGCTACTTAGCTTGAAATTGATATTGAAAGTTTACCTTCAAACGAATATACTTATTAAACTATCAACTTAATTATAAATCATTTGGTTATAGACCTTCTATTATTTGTTTGTTGCGGTTAGTTTGAACTCTCTTTATGTATAGCTGGTTTTCTGAAGGGGAGACAAGACGTGGGCTGCAGGCATGGTTATTTAAGAAAATAATAAGGGTTAATTGTGAATAGACTCGTTGAGTCGTTGCCCGGAGCTGCTCACCGCTCACTGCTCACTGCTCGCTCAATGCATATTTATTGCGGTGTAATTAGAATTTATTACTGGATAATTACGAATCTTTTTGTTAATAATTGGTTTTGACAAGCCTATACACGAAAAGCTGTCTTTTCGGCTTGTACGTTTTATATTTTGTTGTAAGGAACTTGTCTTTTTATGAGTGTACAGTTACAGTTGATATTTACACGCGTGTGAGATAACCCATGTGTTCAGCTCTATAAAGTATATAATACTGATGAATTAGGGAGTAATTTGAATATTACTAAGATAGAGATTATTTTATTCTGCTTTAGTAGTATCTATATATTATTTGCATCTGCGTTTCAATATAAATGTTAGTTGTATCTCATTGCAAGTTAATATAACTCGATGCGACTATATCTTAAGCCTGAAGCTATATTAACAGTCTTGACGATTTGCGACTCGGTCCGACCTGTTAATGCCTTGATATTTATTAGGTATTATATCCGCTTACATTGAACCTGTTATTAACTTCACAGTGATTTATTTAACGACATTGGATATAATGTAATGCGTAATTTAGAATTATAATGTCATTATAAGTGTTTATATTCGTTTAAAATCTAAATATTCGTGAAGTATTTGGTACTGCAGACAGAGCTTTGGGATTAATAAAGTCAAATCGTTTCAGAGAAAGCTGAATGATGGTTTGGTCTACAATATTCATTAGGAGGATAAGCCTGAAAATGTATGTACTTTGAAAATAGCGTTAGGGTGAGTGTGGTAGTTATCTATGTTTTATTAAATCGGGAGCACTACATAATAAGTGTAACATCCTCTATAACGGAATGCTGTCGTGTTCTGAGATTAGCCGAGGTATATTCCATAATTAAACGGAGTACTAACACCATTCACGTGCTGAGAAATCTGTCACGGTGCCTCTTTCTACTAGTTCATCTTGTTTCGGATTGGCATATAATTAGGCATGATAATGACGACCGCCGTCAGGTTGTAGATACCTTAATGATCACCATTGCTTGGATTTTATTGGTATTAAAAAATGGCCTTAAAAATTAATGTTGTAAGATATTGACTCGTCAAAAGAAGTAGTCTAAAATCATATACCTACAGTTGTTAGAAGTGGGTGAATGTTATGAAGTAAAACCCAAAAAAAAAATTGCTCACATCATGCCTAGCTATTACTAAGCTCTTATTAAGGAAGTTTAAATTTAAATATAACTTATGGTAGACCCATTTTAATAACCATATTTTCTATACACTTGACTAGTACAAAATGCTTTATTTATAGTAGATATTGTACAGTAAATTGTCGCTCCGAATTTCTATCGTCGATGTCGCTATAGCGTTACTAGGTACAGTTCCACGACAGACTCCTGCATTTAATTGCTGTGAAAAGCGCCAGCTGATAATAAACGGCGACGGACAAAAGAAGCGGATTCCACTCGATTATGACAGTTAGTGTGTGGTGTAAACACAAGAGCCTAGCTATATACTTTAAGATATATTTACTCAAATATTTCAACATAAATTACTTGACATCTACCTTAAAACACCGATAATTTTTTTTTTTGTATAAAATTAACGGTACAAAGTATGTTAAGCAAAAGGTGTGAGTGTATCTGCTGCTTCTTTTGAATTACACCATAGACTATGTCGGCTTACGTCTCATCTCATTGTAAATTGACGTCAAAGGAAACCAGGATTTAATTATTAAATTATTTACTGTACATTCGAGTTAAGAACAAGAGCAGCAGACATTGAGTTGCCACCTCGACAACCGAAACATGGGACGGATTTAGAAAAATAAATTTATTATAAACTAGCTGTGTCTGCGATTTCGTCTGCGTGGAACCCTATATAAAAAAAGTGATTAATAAAATCATCTGAATGCATTAAGTCCATTTACCTATCTACTTTTCTCTCGCACATAACTCGAGCCGTCATTTAAATTACAATTACTTTTGATAAAGTAGACCGATTTTAATGAAACAAGGATTAAGTCACTCTCGATGATATGAGAATTTATTGTAAGCCGAGTACTTTAGTAGTGATGCGTGTTCATACAAACAGACAGACAGACAGACAGATGGACATTTCTAAAAATGATTGAAATGTATTTTATTACTTATTCCAAGACACCAGAAACATTTTATTTCACGAAAATGTAAAAAGTATAGACACATTACATTTACATTCTCATTATATGTATAGATAGATTAGCGCCCTTGCAACCGAGTGCCAAGCATTTTAGATACGTTTACTATTCCATCTAATTTTTGTCTCTTTTATATTGATGGCGTAAGTAAAAGAAGCTTCGTAACTCTTGTCAGACAAAGTTTTTCTTGTCGTGTGTAATTTTAAATTTGGGGTATATTCTAAGATATTTAATTTATTAACTAACTAGCCGACCCGTGCCCACTTCGTTGGGTGGTAATACGTAAGCGTGGAATGGTTATTTTGCGCTAAAACGCAGCGGAAGCTCTGAAAAGGAATAAAATACCCCGATTTTGCAACATGCTTCATTGCTGCTCCGCTCCTATGGATCTTAGCGTGATGATATATAGCCTATAACCTTCCCTGATAAATGAACTATATAGCACTGGAAGAATTTTCCATATCGGACCAGTGGTTCCTGAGATTACCCCTTACAACGTCACAACGTCACAAACTCTACCTCTTTATAATATTAGTATAGATAATATAATGTATAATAATAGTTTTTCAAGTATTGATCAAAATTGTTTAGCAAATAATCCATTGCTTTTTAAAAAAACATTTTTTCTTGACCTGACTACGCTATTTACCTAGCAAGGTCTTAACAGCTTCACGGGACTACTACTTTTTAAAATATACAAAAGTTAAAAATTATTTATTTTTGTGAATCCCGACATAGACATTGTGGATTTTTTATAGTGGACTAGAAATATAAATGCAAATTTATTAAAAATTTTCATTACAAAAAAAAATGTCAATAACACTGCAAAATATTTTAGAAGTTTATTATTATGTTTAAACTGTTAATAAAAGTAATGGATACCGAACAACTAACCATTAAAATAAGGATAAAATTATACTCTGGATGAATGATGGATGGATTAAATTGAATGTGTATAATTGATGCATATTAAATTCAACGTAACAAGTGATAACTTGATCAAACGCCCTCAAGTTACGAGTAACTGCGAGTAATAAATGGATACGCGACTATACATCTTGTACGGACAGGCGGCAATCACGTCTGACTGCTAGATGCTTATCTGGAGGTTCAATTATAAAACTGGTAGCGTTACCTCAATAGTATTCGTTAAGATTTCCTAGACGTCTAGTCTAGATCGTGGTAGACGTGAGTGCATTGCAAGGATCAGAGCGCGACGTGCAAATTGTTTTATTATGTATTTTAAAACATTCCAAATTCTTTTCGTAGGTTCTAATGAGTATTACAATCAAGTTTTAAGTCAAATAACTGTCTGTCTATTATTATACACTAGCGGGCCCGGCAGACGTTGTCCCGCCCTGATTATAAAAAATATTGACAAATTATATACTAAAACCGTCCTCAAGAATCATTTTATCTACTGGTGAAAATCGTATGAAAATCCATTCAGTACTTTTTGAGTTTATCGCGAACAGACAGACAGACAGACGCGACTGCGGACTTTGTATTATACTATGTAATGATGTCAAAGAATGTAATGACATACAATAATTATTATAAGAATATAGTAATTCCCCTATTTTTGACATATATCAATATACAGGAGTTAAACAATATCATTTTTGTTGTTTGTTTAAATGCAACAATGTGTGGAATTACTAGCAAGATTGGATATTTTGGCACTTTATAGCCTATATCTTGATTGTTATAGAATATCTAATGTAGTTTTATGAAACACAAAGACTAAAGCAATTCAATATTTAGAAAATTAACTCCAGCTCTGCTAACATATTACATAAGAAATGTGTAGGATTTTTATATGAAAATCTTGTAAAGTATATTAAGTGAATGAAGAATTTTTACAAAGATTTCGCTGCTAAGTAATGAAATAATACAAATAGTTATTTTATTTAATGGGGGGTCAGTGTTCCTTCATATTACTTCCGTGCTATCCTGTTCACGTCACAATTAGACAATTTAAGTCAGAAATGAGAGACAGTGAAAAGGTACAGAGGCATAAATCGTGATTACAATGTATCTTTACGTATTTAAGCGGTAATCGTTTTGAATTATTAATAAAATGATTATGATTCATGTGGAAGATTTAGATATATAATTTGTCAAGGTTTCTTTTTATTGTCAGGGCGGAACAATGTCCGACGGGCCTGCTTGTATCTAATAAATATCTATGATAACATTTAGAAAAATAAATTAAATGAAGAGACATATTTACACTTCATATTATGTATGTCGTAAACAATCGCACGTTGAATCTATTCATTCCTATTAGAATTATTAGCAGTTAAACATAACATCCACTAACTTGACTCTGGTGTCAATCTTAACTCTTAGTGTAGGTATATCATTAAGAAATATTAAACAGAGGAAACATAAGGCAGAAACACATTTTGGAATTCTCTGTAAACAATTAAAGAGTTCTGGTGATATAGATATAACATTCAGCACATCTAAATTACAAAAAACCTAAATAAATAATTGCAAACGAGAATTCGATAAATCATTGAGTTCACATTCACGAGTTGTTAGATATTTCACACAATACACGTAACAAAATGTAACGTTTGATTTAACAATGCAACAATTCGTAAAGCTCATCGGCGAAAATACATTCGACATAAAAACCTCTGCATAAATAAAAGTGTCGCGGAAGGAAGGAAGCCTCCAAATCTCCGGAGCCATAAGTTACCCTCTCGTCCCGTGAGCGTGCGGGGCGTGCGGGGCGAGGGGGGCGAGGGAGAGCTAAAACAATTCAGATGAGATGAGGTGACGCATCCGCGCGATGTGTCCTCGCAATGATTCAGTGCAACAGCCCCGCGAATGTGTTTCGAATATTTGATCAAATGGAAACATTGGATCAAATAAAAAATAAGCGGAGACAGCGTCATGGCTCGCGCCTCGCGCCGCCTCCTTTACACGCCTGTCATGGCTGTTAAGCGCATTTGTCACTTTGATTTAACATACGATCGTATTGTTCATTCATTTCTTTTAATACAGAGTGTATCGATTCTGTTATATATTATTAACTGATTCCCGCGACTTCGTCTGCGTCGTTTATTGTCTCAATTGTTTTGATACATCGTTCAAATCGTTGACTTTTTCCGGCACTTTCAACATTTATCGATATATTTCAACCAATTTACAAAATATCTTGACAAATTATATACCTAAACCTTCCTCGTGAATCACTGTATCTATTATTTATTCAAAAACCGCAGTAGTTTTTGAGTTAATGGCTAACAGATAGACGCGGCGGAGGACTTTGTTTTATAATTGCATGTAATCATAAAATTAAAGTGTCTGTTACGTCGTGATAATTTCCACAACAGCTAAACTGATCTAGACAAAATTTTTACTGCCAGATGAGGCTTTCTTGAAGTATCATTTCGGTTTTCTATAGGAGTTAAGCAGTAACAATAATAAAGTTACAGAACTTAAGAAGTGAAAGCATAGTTATTTTGAGAAAGGCCATACACAAATGTAATAAACACTAACTTTGGATAAAATAACCTCTTATATAAATAAATGGTGGTGTACAAAATACCTCATAACATTGAAGTGAATTTTTCAAAGGAGATATATCCAATGAAATCTGTGCATATCTGCGCATACAAAACAATCTTCTGAAACGTAAGAAGCTACCTCATGAATTTACCGAAGGCAGAGCCTCGCCTCCCTACATACCCTACATAGAAGTAATAACGAGTACAGCGTTTGATTTCAAATCACGTAAATATATTAACATCAATATTGAAGGTAGGTATCGTATGATCTGCTCCATATAGCGGAAGGCGTCACTACTACTCTGAGTTATGATACGGTACGTGCTAAGGCACAGGCTTTAGTGATGACCCGGAGCGACAATTACAACGAATTACAGGACATCAGCGATTACGTAGAGTATTTATACAAAGTAATTTTATTGTGTAGAACTAAAATCCACAGAGTGATATCTGTTTAAATTCTGTTGCTTGTATATTATTTTTGTTTCTTAAAAGATTGGTAACTTTAGCATTTTAATTTACTTAAAATATTTACATCAATAACCGTGTCTATTTAATTATCAAATTATATTTACAACCATTTCGTGTTATGGTTCGTGAATCTAAAAATATTAGATTTGAATAAGAATAGAATTGGCAACAAAGTAAGTCTTTCATCAAGCACTTTTCGGTCTGTAGCTACACTCGAGATTATGTATTTTTTAGGCATTGTGTATACTTACTTTTGGCTACATTTGTACTAAACAACAGAAATAATTGTAGACAAACAAGAAAAATCAATTTAAGAAATAACTTTGGAATAATTCATAAATACACACCAATAACACAAATTTGAAATCCAATCCCTCCAGTTACCATAGTTATGTTAGCCTTCAACCGTTTAACAGTTGGTTGTACACTTAATGATTACAAATTGAAAATAAGCCCATGTTTAATGTTAAATAAACACAGGTTTAACACAATCCAGCCCAACCTGGTAAATAACTTCGTATTGTTAAATACCAATATGTTCATGAGCACCGCTTCCGCGTTTCACCACGACCACGCCCTCCCGATATATGCATAAATGAATGAATAATTCGCAGCGGGATAACAGCGGTGCTTCGTTCCTTACCGCCGCACCGATTTATACGAATAGTTCGCGTTTCGCATCCAAATCATCTGCAAGTATAAAACTAGTAACCGTTCTCGTCCACCAACGTGTGCTTTCAGAATATCACTGACTATTCAGGCTATACTCGCTACGGCTTTCAGTTTACTAAATCATGGTATTTTCTCGGTTGTGCGGGAAAAGAGTAATGTTTTCGGGAATATTTCTTTGACACGAGTTGTTAAAAATCTGAATATTTTAATTATACGTGTGTACATATATTTATGTTGATGTTTACGTTTGTTATATTAATCTATTCAAATAAAAGAGGCTTTTCCATCGGGTTTTTAACGAGTATTTATGAAGTCGGTTACGTCTATGTAAGTGTGGGTGGAATATTTTAACTGGTTTTAAACTAACTTCGTAGTGAGCTAGGAACTACAAACTTTAAATTAGGAATTAGAAAAGTCGGTGAAGCTATAAAGGTTAGATTAAGGTCAGATCAGAAAAAAACACTCTCTCTCAGACAGTCGTACAGTTCGACTTTATTTTAAAATATTGATCTATCAGATATAGTCTATGATATAAAGAACATATTCTATTAAAATATTGTGGTACGATCGGTGATCGAATAATAAACTCCTCCTTACTAACGATTGCGAAATTTCCCACAAACAATTATAAAAAGTAGAAAGTAATAAAAAACCCCCGCATTTTTAAAACTAACTAATAAGTATATAATGATTTATCTAAGCTCCCCGCAGAGTATTTCGACATCGTATAGTGACTAGAATATTTATTATTGTAAATTTTGAATAACTATTAAAATACTTGTACGACATTGGAACGAAACACGCGGGTCTCATGCAACAGGACATTTATGCTACTATAGTACAATTAAATTTTTTATTGCACCGTACGTAATGTGAACGGATAATTATTTTTTTCTCATTTGTAGCTATTCTCCACACTTTTATAATTGTGTATTGTATTTCTTAATTAATTACTTTTTTTTATGTCATAAGTGGCAAACGAACAGGTGGGTTACCAGCTGTTAAGTGATCACCACCACCCATGGACACTAACAACACCAGAGGAGTCGCAACTGCGTTGTCACCCTTTGGGGGGAAGGGATTAGGGGAGGGAGAGGGAGAGTAGGAGAGGGGAGGGGAGTTGGGCCTCCGGCGCTCTCACTGACCGAACGAAACGCAACAATGCAAGCACTGTTACTTCACATTGGTTTTCTATGGGTCGTGTGGTAGTACCCCGGGCGAGCCGACCCATTCATGCTGAAACTAGTAATAGTTTCGACGTGGCTCTACCACCATTAAATTACTACATATAACTCGTTAATCGTCCTCAGTTGCTTTAGTGACATGCCACACTCCCTTACAATTTTGTGGTATACCTCGAACGTATCACTTTAATTACATAAATACAATCATAATATAATTATGGTTCATAACTTTAATTTCATCTATTAACTTTAATTATTTTTAAACTAATTGGAATATAAACTGATCTCGTCATTCGACTTTAAAACTTGATCAATAAATTTAATACTAATTGGTAATTGCGTTAATTAGTCGAATAGGTTTCAGTTGACCTCTCATCTCGGGAATTAATAACATCAGTTAGGCTAAAGTCCCTTGTGTAAGTAATAATAATAATAATAATATATATACCAAAATACATAATTATCTTAATGTTCCTCATAATTACATATATTAATGAAGATTTTAAAAATATGACAACTCGTTCGCGGTTACTGTAGCGATATTTTACTGTATTCTTCACATTTCTAGAAACATACTAAATGCTCCAATATATTTCAACAGAATTCAAACTCCAACCAAAATGTACAACAGAGGTTTCAATCTTGTTTTATTATAAAATACCATATTTACTAAAAGTTGCTTTATTTGATTGAAGAAGTCGTTACTTTGCCTAAATCCATAATTAAATATTACAGTGGATGGTAGTTTGCACTTCCGCACTACTTCCGCACGCTATCAATTGCGGGCGGAATTGCAAAGTAGCATCTATTATAATACTTAAAAGTTCCATTATTTTTCTGGCTCTTAGACTTTGTAACATATTATGTTATTTCTTTGATGTATATAAAGACAAATGTTAGTAATTTGATATCAATAAACTCAAACACTGAGTAACAGGTGGAGAAAATGGAATAATTTAACGCAGACGACGTCGCGGTCGGGTACTAGTCTAATATGAAACGTATTTTCGATGTAGGTTGATGTCATATGTGAAAATCAGAAAAACATTGTTCAATAAAATGTTGAATTACTACAGAACTACACGGGCGAGTACGCGTCCCCATAGATTCTCAGTAGCTACCATCCCGGCAAGAACGAATAAGTTCGAAAACTTTTATCTTTGTTTACTGTGAAGATGTGGTATAGCCTCGCTGACAGTGTGTTCCCTTCCTCTTAAGACATGGGACCCTTCAAACGATGCGTGAAGAGGCACTTTTGCAGGTCGGCATGATAACGACGACTGCCGTTGCTATTTAACACCGGCTGTCGTCGTTATTTATGGACGGTACTGTACTTTAATAATGAAAAAAATAAACAATTTCCAATAGCAGTTATAAACAAAACAATAATAATTTGAAATATACATCATAAAATTCAGTTGAATAAAAGTAAGATACGATAAGTTTAATGTATTAATACATAACGATTAAAAAAATAAGTGTCTACCTTTTTGAACACAAACCATGATCTAAAATATTGTACACAAAAAAGTAAAACAGGTAAAACTCATTTTTATATAATTTTCATGTGATCCCCCGCGTCGCGTCGCGTCGCATCGCTCCGAGATTGTAAAAGTTTATCGCTTGCAATTTGTCAGTATGTCCGCGTCAGCGTCCGCTCGATAATACTGTATGAATTTATATGTCGACACATGAATTTCATCGCGAAGATATCGATTCTGTAACCTCGTATTTCAACTGAACACGTTGAATAACGTTTTTTAACATTTCAACCGTCGAAACGATACGCGATACGTCACCGCGCCGTTCACAATACCAGAGCGATGCGATAAGTTTCAGACTCCAATTTCGTCAGTCAAATGTATCACTATCCGTTGCTGATCTCTGCGAATAGGAATCAAAGCATAATCTACGGTATGTTATCGATAATGCTTTTATTCGAGAAATTCATTAATGCTTTTTATTTTTTATATATCTTCTTGAGGCTACTACATATAACTACATATAAACGCTTTTGACTATAATTAACTCGCCTTATTTAACTATATATTGCTTAATATTGGTATTAACTTAAATAATTAGCATGGAACAAGAATTCTAAAATATTACAAAAACTTTCTGGAATAATCCAATAACATAAATATGATTTCGTGAAAGCACTGAAGGCACCAGAACATATTAACTGTATAATGCGCATCAATTACTTACATATATTAAAATAATACGCTTGAATAAGGAAAATCTGTTGTCGACATAAAAAAGACGTAGAAAACGCCTCATAAAACTTGTAAATGCACCTTATAATAAATAATTTGGTTAATGTATTCAGTCTCCAGGAGGACAAGTCGTAGCATTAAGGAAAGAATTATAACAAAGTATGATAATAAAATACGGGGAAGGAAAGAATAGCAAAACAGTGTCTGCGCTGCGAGTTGTAAAACTTTACGAGTTGCAGTTGTTATCGCGGCGAACGATTCACTGTACTATGTCGATCCCATCTGTAGATAATGTTCATATTTCTATTCAGTACTCCAATATTGTTAATTGTATTTGCTGTCCGCAAAATGATATTTATTTTAATTAAAAAGTATCTTTGATTCTTGTTTTCTTTTTATTTCGAAAATTATATCAGCTTCTGATATTATGTTATTTTGCAAAGTTTTACTTCTATTATGAAATCGGTATTAAATACGTACGACGGTTTTTTCTATTTTGTTACATACCTATATGCTTAAAACGATCACAAGCTATATATAGTAAATTTCTAAAACTACGGATATTAATGTGACCAAAGGTCATGTTGTTCCGTTTTTCAAGTTTAAGCTTTAACTCACCGTGTTTATTATGTAAGAATACATATTAGTTAATATAAGCTTTTCTTCGTTATATATTTTAGACAATTCAATGTTTAAAGTTCAGCTTAAACAATAAATCATAAAATGTTTGACAAACAAAATACCACTTAATGGAATAATAAAGCGATATTATTTTTATAGTAATACGTGAAAACTTTGTACCGCTTTTTAAGCGAATTGTGCGAACGAATGAACGTGAAATTTGGCATAGTTAAAGTTTATATGGAGGAGAAGTACAGAAATTTATTTTTTTAAATATAAAACGCATTACAAGCATATAAAATTAATTCAAATATATATTACTAACACTGCTGCTAGAATTTTACACAACATATACACACAGTAAATGAAAAAGACATTTTGACAGATCCGTCACTTTATTCTTACGTTCCAATTACTTTTTCAATATTTTTAACATGACTGACGTTGCATGCCTTACATGCCCTTTGAAATCAACTGGTCAAATTGTAGGTTAATTTTATAATAATATAATATTTAAATTTATAATTTACTTTAATAATTAATTGATAAATAGTTTATCTTTAGTAAATTTATGGAACCACTGAAATAATTATTATTCTCTTTGATCTTATTGAATGTCAAAATTTTTAGGTAAGAAGACTGCTTTCACTTCATATCACTTTGCTTCATGTTGTCATAAAAATAAAGCAATATTACCAAAGTCAAAGTCAATATTTTAATGTTTAGTATGTTTTTTATGGTGAACTCACTTCAAATGATGATTCAATAAAAAAATAGCCAAAAAATACGTTGTAAAATCAAAATAAGAAAGTTAGTTTGCTCATGAAAGTAATCCATGACTTACATAGATCATCTTTGTTTTGGATTCATCATTTGATTCTAATGTGTATCTATTACTTTCCAAGCAGCGAGACTACATTTAATTCAATATCACACAGAAATATTACCCATGATGTCGTGCAAAATTAATTGAAAGTAGTGCCATGAGTTGCGATAAATTTCTTTATTTTCGTATAGTTTATTTACAATTTGAGAGCCTTACCACCTTATGGAACCGCCTGTTTTTGTTCCGAATTTATAATTAATTTAAATTTTCATGTAGACATAGATTTTTTTATGTTTAT
Source organism: Antheraea pernyi (assembly GCA_015888305.1). Lineage (NCBI taxonomy): Eukaryota > Metazoa > Arthropoda > Insecta > Lepidoptera > Saturniidae > Antheraea > Antheraea pernyi. Next base: position 276,020 of record MU159040.1, on the reverse strand, counting down.
ATAATTTTAAAAAAAGTAAAAAATAACTGAGTAGACGTGATCAAAAATCAATGAACTATAGTCGAATATCGAACACTGGGCGCCCATTAGTTATTTTTATTATGTCATACTTATAAGCTGTTACGTGTTATTTGCTATGAATAATTTATATGAAGTAAATAGTAACCCTCTGTGCGGCGCCTCTCGCCGCTTAATACCAGTTCAAATAAATTTAAATTCCCTAATGTAATAATACCTAGACAAATCTTTGAACAACGTTTTTATGAATTTAATTTAACTTGTTTCACAGCGTGTAATTATTAATATAAATTATCATAATAAATCAATGTGAATAAAAAACAAATTGGAATTATGTAAGAAATCTCGTAAAGCACTCTGTAATGGAAGCTAGGAGTGGATCGACAGCCAGCGTGATAGAGGATGACAATATCTCCGTGTGGCGCACATCCACCACCACAAACCAGGTATAACACACACGTGTCGCGTTCTCAATGTGTATATCCAACTGGCGGCGATGATTACGGATACATTAACCTATAATTGTTATTCTTTTCTATTGCACGCTTGCAACAAGTATATTACTATTATTTAGGGGGCGTCAATTAATTACGTAAGCCGAATCTCTCGTGGGGGAAAGAGGTGGTTCCGTTATATATCAAATTTTAATCGGGCAATTTTTTGCAAATAATAAATCAGTTTAATTTAACGGAAAACATGTTTCCAGACTAAAATATGCCGAAATCTGACACAATTCTTCTATATATTTTGGTGGTTCCCATTTAAGTAATATTGAACGTTATTACTGTGATTTTAGATTACGATCTAAACTATCTCAAATACTAGCTAGTGTTTACTACTTTTAATAAAAGTAATAAAACAAACGATCTTATTTTGAATAAATCCAACAACACATTTACAGCGAAAACACAAATTTTGAATAATCTCACGTAAATTTAGGAAGTTCAAAAAAGCCCCATTAACCGTACCACAATAAAAAATGATATACTTCAATTGTAAACAACTTTCATTACGGTACTCATCCAGTCTTAATTCTTTGCAGCCTTTTATATTGTCAAAATGAGATAATTGTCAAAAATATAGCAGTAAGATAGATGACAAATAGCCAGGACGTCGTGCGGGAAACATCTGGTGTCTCGACGCGGACGGAGTAATCTTGATCAATGAGGCGACGCGAGCGACACCTCTCAGCGCGTCCGCGTCACTGCCTCTCAAAAATATCACCTATATTTAAACGCATGTTCGTCTTTTAATAAAATTTAATGCGCTTTAAATGTAACTGAATATTAGCTTAAAGTTTCTATTCATCTTCTTACGTATTAGTTTTCGACCGCGGCACCGTCTCATCTACTTTAAATTTCCACTCACGAATGTGTTATTTTAATACTATTAAAATACAATTCTTGTCAATCTTTTTGACCGCTCTGAATATACCCGTAAGTTTGGGCTTGCACATTATAATATAGTCAAAAGTGACTGTCGCATGACTGACTTGATACTGATGACTGGCGTGGCGTAGGCTGTATGTGTGTGGTGTTGCATAATTAAAGTATTATAAAACTCAATCATTTGGAATCGCCATAGAACTTGTAGTTCGGAAATTTGGACGGAAGATGTCGCGCAGGATATTAGGGCCGAGGGAATAAAATAGTTAGCCGACAAGAACCGAATATTACCCAGATAAGTCGAAATGCGAACGCCTATGTCAGCAAGGTTAGTACTTTCCATGTGCTCACTTTCAATATAATAGGCATGTTTTATGTGAAATTTGTTGACTTAAATTATATAATATGATTCAATTAAAAACAAATTAAGCCCGAGTAACACCGCGTGGCTCAGCTAGTCATAGAATAAATATATATAATTGTCCGCAAACAGAATAAGACTAGCTTAAAAATACAATTTAACGCTAAGCATCGTTTAAAGCCGTGAATTAATTTTAAAAGTAAAGGCAGAGAGAGGTCCAAGAGTTTAATTAGGGTTCACACTACACACAATATATTTTAGTCTGTTAATACTAATATTAGAAAATTTCTCATATTAGCACAGAATACAGGGACACCATTCCTTATAAAAGCTTATTGTTTTTCACTACACATTTTTAGAACAAGATTTGGACATACAAAGACAAGTGTGGATAAATGAAACTACAACAGAAAAATATTAATCAATCTTGACTGTACCTATACTAAGGTTTCAAGCAAACGAGTGGGTATCGTGGTTTAATGTACGTCATAGACAAAACAATTTTTCATATTCTCTTAAAACATTATTTTAATTAACAGTTATTCAAATCGAGAATTATTTGGTGAAATGGAAGTTGACAGCCCTAACGGGAAGGTCCCAGGGCGGACAACGCGCGTGACCTGGAATCCAATGCGACTTGTGATAAATAAGATATGATAATGCTCCTCCCAGGGCGATCGCTTTTAATCAATTAAATTTCGAACAGAATTTTTATGTTGACATCGATTCTCCGCCTCGACAGTTTATTAAAAATGTTCTAGTCAATTTACTATCTCACTGCTGTTAATTCTCATTTCTTGTAGAATATATATAAGTCATCATAAAGCTCAATATTATAAGGATAACCAGAGAGAGACAATACCTTCGCAAATGGTGAGTAAAACGTTGCCGTGGAGCAAAATTATTTCCATAAATCCATCTCATTTTACATAGACTTATCCATCTATTCACTTTCTAATGTAGGCTTTTCTCACACATCACAACGATCCGTCTTACGCTAATTGTATTTAGCGTGTTTCCGCCATATTATCCAGGTCGTCGGTTAACATTGTGGTAACGGTGCCCAGTGCTGTATTCTTCAGTATGTATTCGCCACTTGACAACTTTTGTGCCTTGTCGGTCACTGGTTCTGCAATATGCTCTGACCAGTGCTACATAATTTTAGAAATATATTTTTTCACAATAAACTGGACGAAGCTTGACCTTAGTCACACCTAATGGGAAGGGAGGACGAGGCCTAGGAAGTAGCGTGTTCGTTATTCACTCTACTTTTGAAAACCGTTATATTTGCATACTTTAAGAAAAACTGACACAAGTAACGCGTTCCATTTCTTTGCTGTTCACATAATGGAGAAGGCAAAGTGCTTGGTGTGAATAAATGGTACATCGACTACGAATGAATGGAGGACTGTACGGTGTCTGGTACTCCTGAGATGAAACGGACACTGAATGGAGCTGATGCAGATCAAGTGTACAAGTACATTCCCCAAAGTGCATTCGATAGAATACCAAATACTTCTCTATTGCTCTTATAGTGACTTGAGCTTTCTTACAAAGTCCATCGTCAACAAGCACGCCTCAAAACCTTAAGTAATTTGAAGCAATGAAAAACAATAAATTCCGTTTTTTCTGTGTTGACGGGAATGGTGGGTAAGAGTTAAAACAAGATGCAAATGGTGTTGCTCGGAGGAACGCGGCCGAGAGCCGATGAGCCATGAGACGACGTCGCTTCGTCTCGCATAGTGATTTAATACCAATAAAGTTTTACGCGACCCGGACTCGCTCGTAAAAATAATATTCATTCGTACGTCCGGTATAACTCTCAGACACACTACGAACAACACTATTTAATACTACGCCATGATAACTTATTTATTCTCTTTGAAACACTATAATGGTAATCGAAATAGTTTGGTAGCATTTTTATAAAATCGTAGACTCAGTAGCTTGCTACTTTAGTGTTAAGACTACACTTTAAATTTATAAAGTAAAACTAAAAGCTGTTTTAAAGTATTTTACAGTAAGATATACCGAACCAATTTTTCTATTAAATCCTTCTATATAAATATTGGGACTGGTTTCCTGTAAAATTTCGAATGTAAAATTACAAAAACGAATTAAAGAGATCATCAAAAATATCCATGTGTATGTAAGAATCGACGGGCACTATCCGCGAATGTACTCCGGCATGATATATGATACGAATAAACCCACGCACTCTGTGCCGTGCTCTCGATATATTTTATTACAAACGAAATGCTACATTTGTTCTAAAGTGTCTCTTAAGAAAAATGCATCGACCTGTCACGCGCGGAGCCAGGTTCTGCAGACGCGCAACAAATTCAATTATAACTGTACATCTACACTATAAACTGGGTAACTTATATGTTTATCGTAACATGTGGAACTGCTGTTCCGATTGTAAAATATCGTTTACTGATTGGAAATGACATTACCTTCGATTGCTGTAACCTATTTTAATTCTTAATACTATTTTTCGTAAAGATAGTTCACGGGAACTACGTGTTTTATTTGGATCAATAGAGCTGAGTATATTTTTTTTAAATAGTAATTTTGTCGTTACTGCTTAGTCTCTAGTTAATCTCATATTTTTTTGGTTTTATAATCTTCTGTAGGCGCTTTGAGCGGTATTTTTGGCAGGAGATACATTTATAATTTCGTGTCATTACATGCTAGTAAGCCTAACCGGCCGTATTGCGCTTGCGCGGCTTGCGTCAGCCTACCGACACGTAGTATAGCGGCCTCTGAATATTTAGTGTAATATTGATATTTTGCAGCTCATCATACGTTTGATTGATTAATAGACTTTATAAAAATGTTATATAATTACTGGTCCTAGTGCCAATAGATATGAAAACCACACTAATTTTTTTTTATGTCATAGCAGGCAGACGAACAGGGTGTTCACCTGATGTTAAGTGATCACCACCGTCCATAGAAATTAACAACACCAGGGGGGGGTCGAACGTGCGTTGCCAGTCTGTGTTTGGGGGAAAGGGAGGGAGGGGATAGAGGAGAGGGGAGGGGAAGGGAGGTGGGCCTTAATGTTAATAATTTCAATAAACAAATTTTAATATTGAAATATTGTCATTCACACTATAATTAACTTAAACATTCAAAAGAGAACACAATTATTTCATTGTTTTGAGTTTTTACTTCTGTCGGCAATCCTTATGACTGCTTCGACTTGTTTTTACAAAACCTAATGCTGCGTGTTCATTCTTGCAAGATTCTGGTACACTTATACCGTTATACAAATAATACGCTACGTATACTACTTTATATTCGGATCTCGTAATTAATATAGAGCGTATGGCGCCACCTCGCGGGACAACGCGCGCTCGCGACCAGATGCGATGGAATTTATCACGGATTAACGTCACAACTCCGTCCACTTAAATATATTGGATCTTATCAATTAATGTACCTCAGATCCGTATATATCATAAGATTTAAAATAATCTAACTTGCTGCGTGGGTTAGTTGTGACTGCATGTTGGATGGACACACTTAGGAATCTCAGTAAAACTATTTCATAGTGCGGCAGTATGTGCGTAATCTAATAAGATATAGTCAGGGTAGTGAGAACTGATTTATACCTATCTATTGAGAATAACAATACGTAGGCTCTCGCATAACACGTTGATGGCAACGATTTGTTTGAATGTAACTATAGCTATGTAGAAATTGTTACAATAGTTTATAATATCATAACCATTGCATATCATAAGCATTGGTTTTGTAGATTTTATATTCAACCAACCCGAGAGATTTCTAATTCTAAATGCGAGATATATTTATTCATTTAATTTTGTATATTAAAGATAAAATTACATATTGTTAATTTTAACACAAAATTAGAATTCAATCATTAATAATTTTAATGTTATAATATTTAATTATAATAAAAAAAATTACATTGCTATAAAGGTACTATAAAGGTGCTATAAAGCAAAGGTATTAATTAAGATAAGTAAAAATAATATATGAAGGTAAGTCAGAAAAATAAATCTGATTATATTTTTTATTGTGGGTTCTAATGAAAAAGTAAGACATCATAATATAATCTAAATTCTACTTAAATTATAATAAATGACGATTCTTATCGCCAGGTCGAAATACGAATACATTGACAATAGAATATTGGTAAAAAAATAATCAAATTAGTAAAATGCACAAAATCCTGAATTACCAAATCTTCTTCACTAGTATATTTACACTCACTATTATAGTTTGCTAACTTCACGTGTCGGAACTTTACTATAATGCTTTATAGCATATCGTTGGTCCCACATATCTAACTATGAGGGTGATTTAACAATTTGAAACATCCAATACTAATAACCCATCGGTTAGTGGTCAATAATGATATATAATAACATTAGGGTAGCAGCGTATCTAGTTTCAGGACAACGAACAGGAACGCCACGTGTCCACACGAGAACTGGTGACGGCTTTACAAAGGGGGGCCTTTAATACATTAGTTGGCTAATAACGAAAATTGGTAAACAGTTGGTAAAAAGATAATTGTAATGTTATTTTACGGACATGCTATTAAGGTTTTTATTGTTTTCAAAGTTATGGTTCTCGAAGGTTCCCCGTTTTTTCATAATTCAATTATAAATGGTAGTGTGGTAATTAACCCCTAGACTGTTCAAAACCATAAAAGTTTAAGCTACATACAAACGAATGTAGATATTATGAGGCACATCTCAACAGACTGTTGGCTGCATAAGCTTAAAATAATACCTGGTACACATCTTACATCACTGCGACAACATTACACATATCACCTCCACACACGTGCACGCATACACGCTTACACATGCAGGTGGAAGGGTTTTGTTTTTTCCCTTATCAAACTGAAATAGTTTAGACTATTATCCGATACGAAATATATATAGGAGTTGTTGAGGTATGTATGCTTGGTACACATATATGTTTCAACAACTCATATATGTATGAATAGTTAGCTTAGCTTAGGTTAGCTCAGATAGGTCGCGAAGGGAGAGGGTTTTGGCGGTGTCCCTTGACATCGCCAACGCCTTCAACACCCTGCCGCATGGGGTCATACGGGAGGCGCTCCGATATTTCGGAGTGCCCCCCTACCTGCGGCGGTTGCTGGAGGCGTACCTCGAAGATAGGGAGGTCGCCTACGTAGACGGCGACGGGCGTATGGTGCGGCGGGCCACAAGGCGAGGGGTTCCACAGGGGTCGGCCTTGGGGCCGCTCCTGTGGAACATGGGCTACGACTGGGTGCTCCGCGGCGTGCTCCCATTTATTTATAAATAAGCCACCGAAATATACTGGTAGTAATTTAGTGTCACAATGTAGTTATATCCTAATAACTACATTCATATATTACTTGATGTTACAAAACATAGCCTGAGAAAACGCCTTATATAAAATCGCCATCTTGCTCTTTTGTCTCGCTTTGGTTACGTTAGGTTAGACTTGTGAAAAAGGATAACGCGAACTTGCGTCAGGGGAGCGCGGTGTGCGAGCGATGGCCTCCTTCTGCGAGGAGGTCATCTCGCAGAAGGAGGAGGCGGAGAGGGCCCGCGAGGCAGACCCTCAAAGTGGCCGTCTCCGCCAAAGGAGGACAGGCAGGAGGAGAAGGCGCTTCGCCCAACTGGGTCGGGGGGCCCATCTCCTCATTGCACGGGTTCGGCGGACGAGGGGGGGCAGCCGGTGTGTGCCCGGTCTGTCCCTCTATAGGTAGGAGCCCGGCGGTCACCTTCCGCCGGGCGGAACGTGTGGGCGGCTCTACAAGGTTGATTAGCTTGAACGATCCCTTGCCGCCCCCACAAAATGGTCTGTCGGTACACCGTGGGGTTTTAGTCCGTGCGACTCGGACATAACCCACCCTCTCCCCCGGGAGGGTGGCGTATCCATAAGGGATTTCCCCACGTTAAAAAAAAAAAAAAAGATAGGTCGCGAATTGCATGTATCAGACAACAGCCGAAGCCGAGGTGTGCCGCGCACCCTTGAGCTAGTTGTAAAAGTAAAATCAGCTGAGTGCCTTAAGCGCTCGCCTTAGTAGTCCGGTGAAGCTGTTAAGACCTTGCTTGGTTAATAGCGTAGTCAATTCGAAAAAAAAAAATACCTGGTACACTACATTCACTTTGGAAAATAACAAATTGTGTATTGTAAAATCATAATTTTTAAGTAAAACTAGCCGGCCCGGCGGGTGTTGTCTGGCCTTGACAATATAAAAATTCCTAAAAATCAATCACAGCGCCTCCTACTGCGTCTAATTGTGAATATAAGCCATTCTTGAATCCACCTAAACACACAAAAAAAGTCATCAAAATCTATGCAACCTTTTAGGACGAGTTCAGTCACATACACAGTACACACGGACGGAAGAATTATATGTATAAAGATGTACTTTTAAATTATTTTTTCATTTGTTCGAACTTTTTTACTAAACCATGAAATTTACATTTTACGATTTCGTGAAATTAAAAATATTAAAAACCTGCTCCGCCTTTTTGAGATCTGGGTCTTAAAAAATCGGTCGACGGGTTAATATACATAAAGATGTGTTCATTTTGTCAAATGAATTGTATTTCATTTACTTAATATTTCGTCATTTACAATTATTTAGTCATATTTATAATACATATAGTAATGTAGAAGGAAGTGCGAGGCGGCACGGTACTGCAGGCCCATGCGAAAGCGATGTGTACTCAGACACTCGGGGCAAACAATCCGGGCGAAGTGGCTGGCTACGCGGCTACGGTTTATTCCCGGCAACTTTGTTACATTATGTATTATGTACTCACGTAATTGAATTGTCTGTCAAATATTTGATCGTTCTACGTATCTGCATGCTATACTTTTCCCTCGGCAGGTGTGGATTTAGGTTTCGCTTGGGACCGTAAAGAGTAAACAAAGTTTTCTTTTGCAATTATAGAAATTTAAAAGTGTAGGTAAGAACTCTGAACTATATTGTTAAATTTTTTATCATATTACAAGTGTGTATATTATGTCGTGTATCAGTTTAGAAACCAGTTATTTATGTAATCTTGCACAGTTATGTACCTTGGACTAAGACTAATTCCTTATTAATATTTTTAAATGTCTATTACTGCATCGAAACACATAGAAAAAATATGGGACGTAGAAATTCAGTAGAAAATATTTAGGCACTGTTGTCTTGCGATTGTCCATTCAGATCCAGTTAATCGAAAACAATAATTACACTAATACATAAAAAGGGGCCAACTTTTTCGAGTATATATGTCTGTTCTTGGGTTCTCTTTGTAACATAAATGAACTGATAGACTGTAACATATGAGATGTCGTTACAGTCTTTGAAATTGTGTAAGTGACATAATAGGTGAATAGAAAAGACGGGGTCTCCAGGCGTGATTTTTATTTTTCTTAATTACTCGTAATAACTATTTGCTCCCGCTATTATGCACACATTATTTGTATAAATAATAAGCCTACACCGTAAAGTTACATTGAAATCGGTTCATTTTTGTTTTGTATTAAAGCGCAACATACATCCATCCAGCCTCACAAACTATTTCATACATTACAATTATTTTTGTTTTAAATTGATGACTAAATTGTACCCAACATCAATTTATGAAGTCCTCAAGAATGGTAACATGCTTGAGTTTAGAACGAGAGGTGTCCTCTACAGTAGCTGCCGGAACACACGGACAGAAGTTTCGTGATAGTTTTTTCATTTAAATACAAACTCGGATCACTAGATTTGCGCTAGAAAATTTCCTCGTGATATTTCGATAAAAATTTATCTGCGACTATAAATTTAGTGCTTTTGTAGATTTTCTAGAGAGGTGGAACGTTCCCTCCAGTTACAACCGAATTCCGACTCTGCATATATTTACACAAGATATTCGCAGAGAAGATAATGAAGAAACGCGACGCTTTGTTAATAAAAGTAAGTTCATAAGAGACAGCGCCTGTGAACACATTGCGCTTCGTATAGGTTTTCCGCGGAAATATCGTAAATATTTCTAACATTAGAGTTTAAACTTCATTTGAGGCTCTAAGTACTTCGCTGGTAACTGTTTATTAATAATTTTATACATTTAACTGCCTCATTTATTACTACGACTTAGCTAGCTTTGCCAAAACCCGAATACTCGTCTAAATATGTCTCCGTATGACTTCGTAAACTTACTGTACTTTAAGAAAACATAGAACTATACCATAACAATGTTCAAATTCGCCAATACATCGTGTATGCGCCATAAGTATGCGTCTTACCTCTAGAAAAAACCTTTTCTCGTACAAGTTAATGTCATTATTATTTACATATCTATACGACTTAGATACGAACTACTGAAGATTAATTAAATTCACTAAACAATCGTTTTAATTTCCTATGTTTGCATACATGATGATTTATTTCTTAATTCATACGATTTGTAATATACAATATCCAGCTCACAGAATTGAAAACAATTCTCGTGACGTAAGAATCCGCTGTGTACGGTAATCGAACGCACGATATTTGCTTGAACTGAGTTTGATACTGAGCTGAGCTTGAAGCTTGAGTGCTATGACTTCGATACAGTGGCTCAGAGTTCACAAACCAACGAAAAGTAACGGCCCACTGTATTAATAAACTTGGTTTTTAACGAATACATAATTATAAGGTTACACAGCAATAAATCAAGTCTGACGAGCTGTTAACTGAATATTTATTGATCAATAAAACTGACTGCTTCTTGTTAAACTTAACGAGGTTTATTGCAGTTACGCGTTTTCAGTAATTCGACTTTTGCTATTGCTGCACTCGTCTTTCAATAAACGTTTTATTAATCTCTTTTGACATACTATCCTATGCTGACAATCTTAGTTAGTACGTGTATCAGAGTTGTAAACATTTAAGCTCAATGCATAGACGTAATTATAATTATCGGAATAGAATCTTTGACTAAAAAGTTCTGTGTCAAATATTCTATCGCCTAAACACCTTTAAAGAGCGTTTAACATATATTTATATATTATCGTTAGCGGAGTCACTAAATTAAAGAATTCGTGCGGTATAATAATAGGCAGGTAAAAAACTACATACTAGATCACTTAATCAATTCTAAATATAGAACAAATACCCTCACTTGGTCATCATTCAAGGTCACAAATCATATCATATTCCTGAATACAACATTATAAGATAGGTCAAGCCATTTTTGAGTTAAATCCAAATATACAATCAGGCAGACAACATTTATTAATGTCATTTTCGTGATCAGTGTTCTTTATGATAAACTAGATTTTACCAGCGACTTCGCATGTATTGATGTAGTTTTTAACTATCTCTCGTGAAGAGTGTTTTTGTGGATAAAAGATAAATGAAAATATGTAGTAGTTCCGGCGTAAATAGGTAATAAACTCACATTCAAATTTATATTAGTGAAGTATCACTAATGAAAAAAAATGTTCAAACAAAACTAAAGATTTATTAGTATATGTATATGACATTTAATACCCATAACAATAATTTTGAAATATATACAAATTTACGTAGAGTTATCACAAAATCCAAAATTCTTGGGATTCCATTAGATATGTTATCTGAGAATCTTATCATTTCTATAGCTCGCTTTGTAATTTATAGTGTCTATATAGTTATAAATTGATAGAAAAATTATTTAAAAAATATATGATTGCATCGTTTTCCACTCCATTATGTATTCAATTGAAACACAAACGGTGTTTATTCGTGAATTAATAGGTGTGTTTGTACCGCGGGGAGAAAGTTCCCGCTGGACGATGCGTAGAGACTATTACGTTATTTCTATAAAACCGACATGCTTATGAGACAATAGTTGGGTACATAACTTATATGAGTTGAATGAAATAAATATAAATTTTCATTGTAATAGATCACAGATAAGTGTCACGAAAAAAAACCCGATTTGTTCCCAGCGGCGCAGTGATTTATATTGGTAGTTGATTTTTTATCTTTACCAGTGTTATAACAAAGTGTATGTTTCATAGGAAAAATGAATAAATTAAAAAAAATGATAACGATGATGAAAGTTGATGATTAAAATATAAAAGCCTCATACTAAGATCAAGCCAAAAATAAAAACATTTCTTGTATTTGCAATCGTGCATTATTCCTTACATAATTATTATACGTTTAAACTAACTTTATCTATAACATTGTGATGACAAGCTCAATGTTATTTAATCTCAAGTGATATTAAACTATGTCGTGATAAAAGAGATAACAGCAGGATTGTTTTAAAAAGGTTCAACGGGTATCGATCGAGGTTTCGTCCAGTTGTAGTGGAAGATCAGTGTTACTGGAACTGATAAAGCACCCAGATGGTATCTGCGACCGACGTTCTTAGATGAACTGTCATTTTTTATATTCCGGTCTGAGGGTTGCGCGGAGGGCGATTTGATTTGAATAATGAGCAATTATATTAGTATTTAACTCATAATATACTTGCTCTTAGGAAAATGTTGTTATTAGGTACGTACAGAGGTAGCACTTGCGTTGTTTTGGTAATGTTAGTTATAGTTGATAAATAATCTGAATTTTAATTTCTATTATTTTATTTCAAAAATCTGAAATTTTTGAAGTTCCCTTCAAAAAGGTAATTCGTTACAAATTACAATTTATGTAAAAAAAATTAAGAGATCCTCAGGCGATAAATTTAAACATTGAACATACGTTGTTCTTGGTCTTTACTAAAAAAATTATAACAAAAAATATTTTCAAAATAACTGTACAATTAAATTGATATCTTTACATTTGAAAGCAAATAACGGATCAGCTATTCATAAAATATAACAATATTAAGTTGATTTAATCCCACGAATAAAATGAAACAACACATACAATAAAATACATCGCTACCGCTTATGTGGTACGTCGCGGCAGAGTCGAGAGGCGTGACGCGGAGGGAATGTCTTCATAACCGCAGTATCGCTACGAGTTGACATACACGATTAATAAATACTACGACCGATGATTACACAGTACACAGTGCCTGAGAGAGCAACCTCCGCAACAACTGAGATAAATGCCTGACATATAGCAATACCGTGTGCATTTTTGTTTTATCGTATTATCTTGTATTATCAATTCTCTACATAGAAATTCATATAAAATATAATTTATTGTATTTTAAAATAACCATTTAGTAGACACATATTAAAAAATACATGTGATTAGAGGGAGATATTAAACTAAAGTTTGTAATTAATTGATGAAAGCGTTATTTTGAGGAAATCCATGATTAAATATTAGTAATAATTAATAATTACTTTTTAATCTGTTAATAACGTTGTGTGTTGCAGCCAGATGTAACAGCGGTCCGGTGTTAGTCCGGTGAAGCTGTTAAGACCTTGCTTGGTAAATAGCGTAGTCAGTTCGAAAAAAAAAAAAAAAGTAATAGCGGTCCATCATCTCCAGGCGGAAGTGCAAACTAACGTCCACCCAAATGTTTAAACTTTGTATTATATAAAAAAAATCTGCAAGACATTGTAAAACTATGGTCGAAGTACCCACAGAATGACAGAATAATTTTCATATATGTATAAGATTAACAAATTATTTAAATCAATATTACAAACAACTTTATAAAGAATTAATTGTCTGTACAAGCTATTCGTAAAATAATCAGAATAATAAATAACAGTGCATGAGACACTAATAATTTAACCACAACATACATCAATGGTTCGACATGACAACGTCTCAACTAATAACAGCTTTCTCACATCGCTAATAACAAGTTTAAATGAAATATAAATAATAATTTAAAGCATAAAACATTTGTTAGAATGAGTGAGCGTAGTAGCCGCCGGCCGGAGCCCGCGTCGCGTCGCGTTGGGGCTACCGGACTCATAAATTACTACTTTCTGTACCTAGATTTAAAATAATCAGTTTCTACTGATCAGCAACGGTTTAGCATCCAATTCTCGTCTTTTCGACATTATATCACTAATAAAGATATGATTAAATGTTAACTAGTCAATAGTGTCTTCTTTAAACTATCAATCATTATCGCTCAAGAGTGTTAATAATTAAATTGCAACAATAATTGAAGTCCTTTGCATCACTTTGATCATGATTATACTTGTGCGTTAGGATGCCGTATCAATTAAACGTGGGGATTTCACACACAGTCTTACAATAAGTTTAATCTTTTGGTAATTGAAAACAATCTAATGGAATGTTACGTCACGTTTATAATTTGTCGCTAATTGTCTACTAATGTTTTCTAGCAGATGGGCTCGAAAGCCTTTCAATGTTCCGTAAATCATCACCATTATCATCTTGCTAAAATGACGAAACTAAGCATTATTTAACTATGTACAGATTAATATATAACTATTGGAAATATGTTTTAATTTAAAAAGCTATTTTATCGCATATAAAATAAACTAAAATGCTGCCATTACCTTTTTATCGATACGAATATGTGTAAAGATGATTGATGAACGTGCAGAATTTGAGGGTAATGACCTGAAATAGATTACGCTGTAATTTTGTTCATGGGGAAAAAATGTCACGCATTTTGAAATAAATATGAGTTGGAAATGTCGAATATCATGTTAATACGTTCTCGGTTTCCCATTCAATAAAGTAAAATGAAGGCTATTTGTCAACGTTCTACGCTCTACGAAATTCTGATGCCGTATATAAGATTATTATTATCTCCAATCTATATAATTAAAACTATAAACCGGTGACATTATGTTGTTAGAATATGTTTTAGGGAAATCTAGTTCTTTATGTAGAATTTTTTTACCTTCTATAGTTTATGTTTAGGTACCGATAAATTAAAACTAGCCGCAATTGTAGGCTTGGCATGTTAAGTTGTCTAATAGCATATCGATTCTTGAGGTCAGGTGTGTTTAACCTAAAGTTCAATAGAAATAAGCACGAGTTAGAGAACTTTGGTAAATCTAAGTTGGATGAAATGTATTTAATTATGACTAATCGCATTATAAATCGACTGGAGAGACATTGTTTATTAATTATTTTACAATCACTCATAAAAGTTTTTGTATTTGAAATTTCAATAAGATTAAAGTGTCTTTGAATGGGACTTTGTGATGCAATAATCTGAAGGATTTGGTCATATTCAAAGTTGAATATAATATGTTTACTAAACAAGAAATCCTATAAACCAAAAAAAAAGACAAAGAATAAAATAAACCTGACAATATAAGTCCCACTAATGCCTATTCATTGTTAACGAGCGGTAGAGGGAGATGGACGTATAAAGACAGTGACGCGGAGAGAACGAGATGGATTAATTAATAGGCATGTAATAAAAGGAGGTTTAGTAGGGAGCTAAGCTTTGTTGGTGTAATGGACTCGGTTTGTATGGTCCCAGCTCCGAGCAGTGAGATAACGTGTTAGGCTGCGGTCATAAGGTAACTTTTAACGCTACGTTTTTATATACGCTTTTATTTTGACGCACACACCATGAAGAATATTCTTCCTATATGCTTGTCCTCCAATATATCGTTTCATTCTTAACTAAATTTCCAAATGAAGTTTAGATTTTTAATGATAATTATTTATTGAGTTACATTAAAGTTAACTCCGTTCATACATTATAGTATTTTTATACTAAATTGGTATAGATATTTATACCATGAACATATAATGAAGTGTCTTAATTACATTTAACTTTTTTTAAATTTATTTACATTCTACTGTTAGACGCGGGTATTTATGTACAACGAAGCCGCGAGTCAAAATCCGCTTTTAGGACCCACTATACTTGTATTATCTATACAAGAGACGTAGTCATGTTCGAATTACATCAAACCGAGTAGTAATAAAGAGAGAATAATTCGAAGTTTACACAGCTTTATTAACACATACTGACCACTACACCAGAGAATAATTGTTATAAAATATCCACGTAAGTTAATAATAACACGATTAACAATATCATATTCTCAAGGGATCGAATAACTTTTCCTCATCTCGAGGTAATGAGATTATGTGAGATACGTTACAATTGAGATGCGAGTGCTAGGATACATCTCGAGTCGGATTCCGTGCGTGTCCCGTTACAAAGGAACCAGAGTGTGCGGGTAGGGTCTGACTGCGAGCGGTGGAATCTACAAATCGCGATTTATATCTACATCTATTACGAATTTATTTGTATTTGAATTTATAATTGTAACAATTTATACTTCAGTAATAAACATTTCCAGTTTGGTTTAGTCAGTATCAGGTAATTAAATTCGATTCTAGAATTTCTTTCACTAATAATATGATTCATTATCTCCGAGAGTCATAGGTATATTTTATTATACTTTTATGATATAATTAACGAGAAACACACTGGCAATTCTTTATTTAGTATAATCGAATGGATTATTACTAACAAACGTTCTGTATGCGATGAGATTACTTGAATTTTTGTGGCTTAATATGACCACAATTATATTTCATAGGTATCGTAAGTAGTAAAAACAATTATTAACGCCAACAATAAATTATTTTATGTTTTTAATTTTGTTTATTTTAAAACTTCAGTCAATGACTTGACCTGTGTTATTTTGAGCGAGGTCAAACTAAATTAATAAATCACTGTAGTGCTTCCTCAACCAAATATTTAAATATATATCATGAATATTCGATGGAGTACTATGCGATGAAGACATTAAGGTATGGCTAATTAATTAGTCGATGGACGTAGTTTTTCACTTTACAATTAATAGTATTTTTACAGAAAATATTCGATTGACAAACTACTTATCGTTACTTTCCAGGTCCCAGAAGAAAACTAGGTTGATAAAAAAAATCTTAAATATATGTATATTTTTATATTTCTGCGATTTTAACCGTCTAACATTATACCTATTGTTCATCACTAGAATAATGAACTCCAAAGTAATTCATTCCCTATGAGGTTATTTATCAAAGTCGAGAAGGGATAAGGAGAAATTAATGAGTTGCTGAGTAATTATGAAATAACTCGCTAACAGTTCGGGCACACATTAAAGATGTTACCGACGACCCATTAACAGGTGTACTGCGACAATGAATTGTGCTGTTGATATGTTGGAAGGGTTAATAAACTCTACATAATATAGTCTAAACACTTCACGTTTGAAAATCTACATGTACGAGAGTTTCTGGAGATTCCACTGTCGAGTGAATGAGAATTGCCCAGTTTTATATCTTATTTTTTTGTCACAATATACTGGACATATAAGAAACAGTAAGAAAAAATCGAATGTAACTTGTAAATAGTCTGTGCCACCTCAAGCTTAATTTTGAAAGATAAAAAAAGTCATAAAGACTGCCGACATTAGTTAAAACTCAAAATAATAAAACAAGGCTGATCACTTTTGCATTTTTAAATTAATTACAGTGTGAATTACAATATTTAGATTTCATAATTTATATATTGAAATTATTAACATTAGTGTAGTTTTCACATTTACTGCCAACATATGGAACAATAATTATATACATTTTTATAAAGGTTAATTATAAATCAAACAGATGCAAAATGTCAATATTACACAGGTCGCTACACATAATAATATATTACGCGCATATCAAGATTAACGGTTACGCAACCCATAAGTTTTTCCCTTACCTAAAATCACTCAAAGCGGCTAAAGAAATTATCACTTCAAAAAAAAAATCTTCCACGTTAATAAAATTTCATATCGCTATGATACTCGAGAAGTCGATGGTAAGAGCCGATACAAATAAAACAATAGGTACACAGTCCATAATATGGGTATGTATGGCAGCGTAGCCGTGGTCAATAGCGGCGGGAGTTAAGCTCGTAATCCGGCGTGAGTAGGATTACGCGGCAACACCACAACACTGGATCAGGGAACAACACGATCTCTGCGATATTGGACTGCACTTTATGCCAACTAATTAATTAATCATACAGGACTTAAGTGAGCAACTTACGACATTTCTTAATATCGTGATGAAATTCTGTGGGATTTAAAGCACGAATTATGATAACGAAACAAACGCGAAATCAGTTTAGTGATTTGTCACTGTTTTTATAGTTGCATCCAGTTTGATAAAATTAAAAATACTTCAGTCAATTTAGGCCCTGAGGACGCCTCCTAATGAACTATGAATGTCAAAACTACCACCAGTTCGGAAAACAACCCAATCATCGAGAAGAACCGGCAAGTAACTCGATCTGATTTATCTTTTCATTATACATATTTTTACAAACATAAATAACTTTTAGTTTTTAATGGTAAATAAATAAATACTGCTATTCATCAATTTTAGAGTTCGTTTAGCTTATGAATTTTTGAGGGAAGATTTTGAAATCCAAATCACTGAAAATAATTAATTAAAATTACTTACCATTAGATTAATTCTGTGTCGTAGTCCAGAAGAAGTGTGCCTGAGTGTGAAGTAATATAAGAAGTAGACGCAAGTGTAGCATGTGATGTGACACCGCTTGCGAGTTACGCATGAATGTTCAGAAATGCAACACTTAAATTACGAACTTGTGAAATTACTTTTCTCGAGATTTAGCTATAATGTCTCGATCTGAATCCTTGGTATGATATGATCACACATTGTAATACCTGACAGCTTGAATATCAACATTGAAAATATCCCGTCGAGTATGGCAAACTCTGTACCTACTGTATAAAAAGACTCAAGATTTCATCGCAAAAACCTGAATTTATAATATGCCATAATTATAATATGTGGCCATTGGTTATATTTCTTCTTACTAATAGTTTAAAACCTAAAGTCTAGTAGTCTAAACGAACCATGAATTTAATTATCTATTCTTCTAAGTTACACCTACTTAAAAATATTGAGCCATTAATTACAATATAAATTCTCCTATATCATCAAGTTGGACCAAATTATACATAAATGCCAACTGTCATGAATATTCGGTGAGTCATTTCGGAGTGGACAAACATCATGTTACTGTATTTTTATACATATATTTAGATAATGATATTACAGAAGGATTTTAACACAGATTTTAAGGAAAAATAATTTGGGCATTCCTTTTCTTCCAAGTCCGTTTATTTGGTTGTATCTCGATATCGTCACAATAAAGGGCCAGCAGGGTGAGCAGCAGAGCAGGGTCGGATTATCCTGAGTTAGAGCCGAGCGCCCGGAATATGTTTAGTTAGAAGCACCCCCCGCCCCCCGCCCCCCACGTAC
>MU159040.1:244429-257016 GCA_015888305.1 Antheraea pernyi | reverse complement strand
GCCCCCCACGTACACACCCCCGCACACCCCTCTGAACTCTGCAAATTGTCTACGTCTTAGCCCGTAATTGAATTTATAATGGGTTAGTTGAAGAGGTATTTAGTGTTTTCAAAGTGATAGTGGATTTAGGGGGATAATAATATAAATACGAGTGTAAGTCGATTGGGGTTAATGGAACTTCAGAACATTGAACCAAATAAGACGAGACATTAATTTGATGTCAATTTTAATTATAATAACTTCTTAACTTAAACTATAAGTAAGATATGTGTACCTAAGATATCAAAAGATATATGTGTCATATCCTCAAAAGATATATGTGTCATATCCTCAAAATGTTTAGAACGTTACGTACACGTTTTATAGATTTTCAAGTCAAAACTATCCTAAAAATATAGATGTAATTCTCTAATTACCCATTAGATGAAGATTAAAATCATTAAAAATAACTAAATATAGGATCACCTAATAAATAAACTTTTAATTAATGCCTATTAATGTATAAAATTAGTAAGAAGGGTTATTAAAAAAACAATAGATAAAAGTATTAGCTCACGTGAGGCGGACACTTGCATATGCATGTGTTTAGAAAGCGCCGAGGCCCGACGAGCATCTTATATTCAAATATATCAGAAAATACTTTAAGGTAAAACCAAATTGAGATTAGGTATATTCATTATATTTAGAGCTAATTTAGAACGCTTGTATTTTGTGTAAAAAAAGTATTTTTCGTCTCTTTAGCTTGGAATCTCACTGTGTAAATCTACTGCCTATTTGCGCTCGTACACTGGCTGTCTACAATTATACTCTAAGTAGTCCAAACTAATTATAGAGTTATATGTTTCTTTATTTATTTTAATATAAATTTAGTATGATTTTTTTTCACAAACTCCATCTTGTGCAGCAAACTGAACCCGAAACGTCATTGGGACAAGACAGTTTAATTGAATAAAATAAAAGGGTATTGGTTCCAAGATCGCTAACTTAGTTTTGCATCCTTTATTATAAACTCAGTGTTGCTCTATCAGCTGGTCAATATTGTGATTCATTGAATGTCTTAAATATATTAGAGAACGATTGCAGGGACTTAAAATAATCTCCGTTTATTTTTTTTTTATTTTTAACAAAAACTTTGGCGTCAGTATACAATTTTAAAACTTGAGATTACTCTCTGATGGGTAATAACGGTCTTCCGAACAAATGACTGTAGGTCCCGCAATGCTGCCGGTACGATGAATAACTTAACATTCTGCATCCAGTTTTTTAATTCTGTTACGACATTATCTGAAGTTTAGCATATCTATCCGGACTTACATTAATAGTTTAATAAGAATACTGTACTTTTTCTAACTCTTAAAAAATTGGTGCTAGAAAAATATTACGCATTTATTTTTTATTTATTTAGTTGTACCCACGACTTCGTCTGCTGAAACCAGATGTACAAAACAGTGATGAGTACAAAGAGTAATAAAGTCATCGAAATGTATTAAGTCTAATGACTATCTACTTTTTTCTCTTACTTAAGTCGTGTCGTCATTAAAATTACAACAACTTTTAATAGAACAAACCGATTTTAATGAAACAAGGACTAAATTTTACTTGAAGATGCTCTTTATGATTTTCTTGAAAAGGTCTTATCATGAACGCAGTACTTTAGCAGTGATGCTTGTTCAAACAAACATTTCTAAAAATGATAGAATATTTTATTACTTATTCTTGGACAACTAAAAAACACGTTAAGCGATTAGATTGATCTACATTCTTATTATATGTATAGATTAATTATGTTTCCGTTCACTAATATTTTGTTATTTAGTTTTTCTATATCTTATTTATGTAAATAAAAAGAAAGAAACAAAACACTTGGTTTTTAACTAAAAAAAAAATATATATATAATAACTAACACAGATACAGTTGTGGGCATCAGTTAGTTTTAAATTCTAATACAAGCTCTAATCAGAGCTATTCAGTTAAAAGCTTTCTACAGATTAGCTATATGCACTGATAACCATAAAAGCGAACATATATAATTACTATGTCGAGTTACGCGAACCATTTGCAACGTTTATTATTGTAAATTGCAATTTACTGTGCTTTGTTGTACAAAGAAATTAGCTTGGTTTATTCCATCTCGTTTACGCCTTCAATCCGTTTATATGACGTTATCTGTAATAACAGATTTAATGGATAATAACAACTTTATCTTTTTACTTTACTTACCTGGATTAATTATATTTATTTGTGTTCAAAAAGCCGTTATTAATATATAAATTAATTTCGTTGTCCAAAATGCAAGATATACATATCTTCTATATTTTATTTTACTATAATAAAACTGTAACGAGGCCAAATCTGTACATTAAATATTAAAAAAAAATTATAATCGAGGTAGACTTTGTTATCGATATAGAAGGATTAGAAAAATGATTATCTTTTACGATTTTTGTCTGTCTGTCCCTGTGAATACGTATCACTCTGAAAGTATTGAACCAATTTTGACGAAACTTGACACAGCGATAACTAATATTAAGGTTACTAATTAAGGTTACATCTAGACTATTTGTCCCATAAAACGCAAAGGGTTCTCCAGGACAACGGACAAAAGTCAAAAATTTGTAGTTAATTAAATTATTGACGGATTTTGGTAATTTTTTTGTGCTATATGTAGCAGACAGATTAGCTACAAAATTAAGCTATACTTCGTTTCCCCACTTAAAAAAAAAACAAATAACAAAAAAAATCGTTGGGATCCGAACCGACGTCTTCGTCAGTCCGTATTATGTACAGTACGTTATAATTGAGCATGACATTTCTATGCGTAATTATCAAATACATATGAAAAATATGTGTAAACGAAACTGTCACTTATATATATAACTTATATGTTACATTTATTTTATTGTATAAAAAAATGTTTGCTAAACAAATGTGACAAGATTTTCCTAGAACACAAACCTAGATAATAGTTACATTGAATTGTAGAAGAGGAATCACAATTAGAATTCTGTCAGTACGTGTGTTGTTTCGATATTTGATAAAATTAGTTTTCTAATTATTGTTGAGTCTTGAAGTAGTTGGGTTCAGGTTTGTGAATCTACGATTAAAATAATTAGTTGAGGTGTTTTGCAGTTACCATACTATGTTATATTCATACTAATATTATAAAGAGGTAAAGTTTTGTTTTCAAGGAATCCTTGGTAATACTGATCCGATTTTGAAAATTCTTTCACTGTCCGAAAGGTATATTATCCCAGGTCCAGTATCTCAGTCAAAAAGGTGGTTCATATGTCAAAAGTAAAATAAAATTGACAAAATTAAGTTTGTATGCAGATTTCCCGTATACCTCACAAATTTTTATAAAAGAAACAACTAAATCAAAATGGAAATTTAATGTAGATAAAGTTTAGCTTTTACAGTATGTTAAGTGATGAAGTTACAAGTTGTACTGGGAAGACATTTATCGCCAATGTATGTATGTAGGTTAGTTTTTATCTTAATTAGACCTTTTAGGTAGGTTCTAGGCTTATTTTAAAAGATTTCTCACATACCAACTGGGTATATGTTTGAGTGAGTCCCTGGATAGTTTGGATTCACAGTTAGAAGTGCTAGATATCGCTGCAATCAGCTTTTAGGTTTTTTAAGATTATTTGCGTTTAAAAATACAATTGAAACCGGTAATCACCGATTTGGTGCAGTTGCGCGGGTTAGCTAGTAAATATATAAAAATCCAGTGTCATGATGTTTGTCCACGATGAACTTCGAAACTACTCGAACGATCTTCATGAAAGTTGGCATCTATGTATAATTTGGTCCAACTTGACAGATATGTTTGTATTATTTATGTTTGTATTAATGGCCTCCGCTCGAAAGATACCCCGGGTTGCCTCCCGCGTTTGATAGTATAGATAAAGCTGAATGTCTCGCCGAGAGTTTAGAAAAACAGTGCTCACCGAACACTGATAACGCTGACCCTATCCATATTGGATTGATCAAGATAGCGGCAGAGCATGCACTCGCGTCCCCTCCCGCTAATACCTTAACCTCGATGAATTTCTATGAAGTTTAAGCCGTCATCAAGCGTCTCAAGCTTAGGAAGTCCCCAGGTCCCGATGGGATCAGGAACAAAGTGCTGAAACTCCTTCCTGATCACATCATAGCTCTTTTGGTCTGCATCTTCAATGCGGCCATGTCCCAGGGTCACTTTCCAGCCGTCTGGAAAAAGGCCGTAGGGATAGGTATTCACAAGCTCGGCAAAAAAGCTACGCTTCCCGTCAGCTATCGCCCTATTAGTTTGTTATGAATCTTAGGAAAACTATACGAGCGGCTCCTTCTGAAATGTATCCAGGTTTTAATCACAGATTTTGAATTAATACTACTTGAGCAGTTCGGATTTCGCGCCGAACACTTTTGTACGAAGCCAGTGCACTGCATCACGGAGTACACTTCTTCTAACTTTAATGCTGATCCGAATCACGACCCGAACCCGAAGACAAGTAAACCGAAACGCACAATAGCAGTCTTCCTCGCGGCAGCACCCGATAGGTTAATCCATATTATTCGCGATTATCTTACCGATAGGACTTTCCGTTTTAGAGTGGACGGTGAATTGTCATCGTCCCATCCGATACGCTCAGGTGTGCCATAAGGCTCCATACTCGCGCCCACGCTATTCAATCTGTACATCAGTGACCTACCTCTGCTCCCAGCGGTAGAGGTGGGTTATTATGCTGATGATACGGTTATCTACGCTTCTGGATGGTGGCTGGAACGACTTAGGAAACGTATCGAAGAAGCCGTTAGCACACTCGGTGATTGGTTCCTTCGATGGCGTATAGAAGTAAATCCCGATAAGAGTGTCGCGATACTCTTAGACTCTAAGCAACGCGCTAATACTCTTCAATCCATTACGAACCCGTACCTAACGCTGCGCGTTATAACAGACGTCCGTGACATATTTTCACCGACCTTCTTGATATAACAACATCAGCTAACGAACAGTACCATCCTGTCTCTCCAAACAGAGCGTGTTCACGCCCACGCACGCCCGCGTAACCACAGATCACGCCGCCGGGAAGTGGGGGTATATTTCGCTCCTGCATTCCAGTGTAGGCCCCCCTCGGCAGCGGCTAAAGGCTAGGTCCGTTGCCTCGGCGTGGAGCCCTTGAGTGCGCTGCTCGCGCGATACAGTGAGACAAAATTTATATTACTGCAACGACATTACATATATCACCTCCACACACGTGCACACATACACGCTTACATATGACAGTAGAAGGGTTTTATTTATTTTTTTGCCTTATCGAACTGAAATAGTTTAGAAATTTTCCGATACAAAATACACATAAGAGTTGTCGAGATATGTAAGCTTGGTACACATATATGTTTCAACAACTCATATATGTATGAATAGTTTAGCTTAACTTAGGTTAGCTCGAATTTGGCTCCCTGACGTTCTGACTGGTGCAGGTACTCACCGGATACGGTTGCTTCGGGTGGTACCTGCACCGTATCGCACGCAGGGAGCCGACCGCCGCCTGCCACGAGTGCGGCGCTGACGAAGATACCGCGCAGCAAACTCTGTCTGAGTGTGCTGCGTGGGGAGAGCAGCGCCGCATTCTGGCGGCGGCGGTCGGCTCCGAGCGTGGTTTCGGTCATGCTCGGCAGCGAACAGGCGTGGCGAGCGATGGCCTCCTTCTGCGAGGAGGTCATCTCGCAGAAGGAGGCGGCGGAGAGGGCCCGAGAGTTAGACCCTCAAAGTGGTCGTCTCCATCAACGAAGGACAGGCGGGAGGAGGCGGCGCTTTGCCCAACTCCTCCCGCCACCGTAGCCGGACCTGAGGGGATGGGCCGGGGAGGGGCACCTCCTCATTGCACAGGTCCGGCGGACGAGGGGGGGCAGCCCACGGGCAGTACCCGGTCTGCCCCTCTATAGGTAGGAGCCCGGCGGTCACCTTCCGCCGGGCGGACCGAGGGGACGGCTCTACAAGGTTGATTAGCTTGTTCGATCCCTTGCCGCCCCCACAATAACGGTCTGTCGGTACACCGTGGGGTTTTAGTCTGTGTGAGTCGGACATAACTCACCCTCTTCCCCGGGAGGGTAGCATATCCATAAGGGATTTCCCCACGTTAAAAAAAAAAGGTCGCGAATTGCATGAATCAGGCAACAGCCAAGCCGAGGTGTGCCGTGGACCCTTGAGCTAGTTGCCCAAATAAAAATCGGCTGAGTGCCTTAGTCGCACGCCTTAGTAGTCCAGTAAAGCTGTTAAGATATTGCTAGGTCAATAGCGTAGTCATTTCGAGAAAAAGAAAATAATGGCCTCCATATTTTAAAATTACAAATTAAATTATTGTCAATGTTGATTATTGTTATTAATTGTAAATTTAATCAGTCTCAATCAGATGTCGCTTTAAATTAGATTTTTGACAGAAAACTGTAGGCCCAACTGTTACAGATGGCGCGACGTTTTAATTTCGAAATCATTTTTCTAGTCACTCTAGCCTATTTTATGATGCACTAGTTCTTTTAATCTATTTACCGTAGTAAATAATAACCTCGCTTTATCTGTGTCAATTTTTAGGCAGACTCATTACCCTTTAATACTAAATACTGTATCATAATTTTAATTTTAATGCGTGGCCCCGTCAGCTAATATTTATACAAAAAAAATAACCTATTTCAGATATAAGCCTAAAAGAGTGGATATAACAAATGAGAATTAAAATAACTTAAAAGAAAAACAAATATAATTAAATTTCGTCACAGAAGAGTCAAAGGAATAAACCAAATTAAAGATTATTTTCACAAAAATACGCATAAACAGAGAACAAGCTTCAGCTTCTTGAATGGTACATTGAAAACTTTGATATCGTTATAAACGAAGAGTTTGTACGGCTGCCAATTCTCCATAAATACTGTTACAAAAGATGTTTAAATCAAAATACATTTTTTGCAATCCTCGTCCCGGCACTTAGAGGGGTACACCTCGGGGGACGCAGTTCCTCGATACTTTGGAGTTAGTTGAATAATTTATCGGACTAAACAAGGATTAATACGTCCTGCGAGCGTTATAATATCATGCCTCCTATATGGTTGTCACAACCTAATAGAAAATAAATATTACACAGAATTGAAAATAGGTCGTGTGGACTCTAGTTGCTGGCGTCAATATAAATATTACGTGTCTACCCTATAGAACATTATTAATAATTATGGCATAGGAGTTTTTGGCGGGGTCATGTAGTGGATTTTATATTTTATTCATAATCTTGTATTATGTGTCTTTAAATTTTGTAGTATAGTTTGCTTATTGTGCATAGAGTGAAGTGGATGGGAAATAATAACACGGGGTATGAATTCTGACTTGTTACGAAAATTCGCTGGAAAGTGTAACGAGCGGGCACCATCGTGTTAGTTCATTGAAATTACCGCAAAGAACTTGTAATATACATTGTACCTATTTGAAAATGATAGCAATAATCTAGAAGATGGGATGACAACACTGAAGTAAAAAAAATGGCATAGTTTTACTGGTTTTGAATAAGCTCTCTAATATTTGCATTTTTACCAAACTGTATTCCTTTCATAATAAGCAAGTATGTAATTATAAGGTAATTTTGTGATGATGTTTATTTGACATATTCAAATTAAAATATATCATTTTTAATTACACGAGACCTTTTGAAGGGAGAATATCAACTTTTCGTACGGTATGTAATTAACAAATATTCTTAGTATAGTAAGCTCGGCAAAGCACGGCAACCCTACCCGAGGGAACTCGTTAAATGAATCGTTGTTTATGGCAAAACTGATCCAATCTGCCGCTCAGTAGATCAAAGTGCAGCGCCATGTACGAGCTACACTACATTGAATTTAATTTAGCGTGAAGCAATGTTAAGTGTTAAACGACTTGATATATTACTTGATAGCGAATACAAATCTCAAGAGATAGCAGCATTTCATATTGTATAGCATACTCTACATGAAATTATATCAACTAATATAATTTGAGATTAGCCTTAGATATCTTTATACATACACTAGCTGTTACCCGCGGCTCCGCACGCGCTTTTTAAAAAATGTATTAAAGAAATGGAAAATTGTGAGTGGGTGTGTACATTACAGAAAAGTTTTTTCAAAAACATAACTACGACACTCACGCCAACTGTAACATGTAACGTGTACATTAGATATATGAATACAAATAGTATATTGAGTGGGATGGGATTTATCATCAGCAACATAACTGGAACTTCAACCTACTATATACCAAACTCAATACTCACTAACACTATATAAGAAAGTAATGAAAATTATAAGCTATACATTATCGAACAATATATCTTAAATCTTTTATTATATAGATATAATATGCCCGTATTGTCGATATACTTAAGTTATTCTTATACGTTGCTATAATAACTGAGTTATGTAGAAGCAAACGTGGTAAATAAGACAATATGGCAGCCAAATTGACCAAAAAGATGATATAATTCATATTACATACAAATATATACTTTCAATTATGTATATTTATTCTTGGAGTCAATAAGGCACACGTCTCAAGTCATCAATTTTACATGGACTAATACATACGTAGCAGTCAATCACTACATAGTGTACCAATTCAAATAAAAAGAGAATCATTAAAATCGGTTCATAATTAACTAAAATATCGATTAACATGCATGAAAAAAATATATACAACCGAACATAGTAACCTCCTCCTTTTTCGAAGTCGGTTAAAAAAGTCCTCTGTCAGCTTATCTGTTCGCGATAAAGTCAAAAACTACCATTTTCATGCTGTTTTCACCAGTAGATAGAATGATAATTCATGGGGAAGGTTTAGGTATAATTTGTCAAAGTTTTCATTTTATTATCCGGGCGCGACAACGTCTTCCGAGCCCGCTAGTTATCTGCCCGTAAAAGCCCCGTGAAAGTCGGTCCAATCAATTAGGAGATAGTAGGATATTGCGGACAAAGTCTTGAGAAACAAAATAAAATAGTTACTTCTTATAAGGTGAGTTATCTTCCAGTGAAAGTCCCGTGAAAATCAGTTCAAGCATTACGGATATTCCACTGCGGCCGAAGGCGAATAAAAAACCTAAATTACTTTTTATAAGGTCTGCTATCTACCAGTAAATACCCCGTGAAAATCGGTCCAACCATTTTGGAAATAGCCATGCGGACGAAACCGCGGAAAAATAAAATAGAACATGTCAACCGCTATAATTTCGACTATCTGGCAGTAAAAAGTAAAATTCCCGTAAATATAGGTCCAGCCGTTTTGGAGATTACCCGCAACAAACAAACAAACAGAGAAATATACTAATATAAAAATATAGACAAAGTATAAAGAAATTTTTTTTTGTTCATTTGTAGCCTTAGCCATTCATCAAAAAGTTGTTATTTTAATTGTACATACATAAACTTTATTTTTATAATACGTAATAGAGAACAAATAAAAAATTAGAAATAAAAGTAGTATAAACTTTTTCCATAGGAAAACAAAATAAACTTCGAAAATGTTTGCGATAGAAACTTACCACGTTACCATGGCAACGTATATAATACTAACGCTAACGAAATCTTTATTTGAACAATTTTGTTTTATGATTATGAAGACTAAGAAAATAATAATGATGGTTAAAATAATGTACGACATATTATATAGAAGATTTGGCGCTTATGCCTTTATTGTAACTTAGACATGGAATAAAATTGATTAAAGGATATATAAGAAATACCTATATTGACAACTTCAGAATTGGCAGTATGGATTAATTCCTTCGCCTGTCCTATTGAACGAATATTATTACTACTACTAACGAAATCTCTCAAAAGGAAAAAAGTGCCCGATTTTGAAACGTTCTTCATTGGTGCTCTGCTTCTATTGGTCTTAGCGTGATGATATATAGCCTGTAGCCTTCCTCGATAAATGAGTTATTTAAAACCGAAGGATTTTCTCAAATCGGACTGGTAGTTCCTGAGATTATTAATTACTTTTTTAAGGTCTGTTATCTACCAGTAAATACCCCGTGAAAATCGGCCCAAAGTAATGCGGACGAAGCCGCGGACAAATAAAGTAGAATATGTCAACCGCTATAATTTCGGTTATCTGGCAGTAAAAAGTAAAATTCCCGTTAAAATAGGTCCAGTCGTTTTGGAAATTACCCAGGACAAACAAACAAACAGACAAAATATAATAATATAAAAATATAGACAAAGTATAAAAAAAGTTTTTTTTGGTCATTTGTAGCCATATCCATTCATCAAAAAGTTGTTATTTTAATTGTACATACACAAACTTTATTTTTATAATACGTAATATAGAACAAATAAAAAATTGGAAATAAAAGTAGTATAAAATTTTGAATACGAAAACAAAATAAACTTTGAAAATGTTAGCGTTGATACTTACCACATAACTTCAGAATTGGCAGTATGGATTAATTCCTTCGCCTATGAACTATTTGAATAGGAAAAAAAAACTTTGAAAATGTTAGCTTTGATACTTACTACATAACTTCAGAATTGGCAGTATGGATTAATTCCTTCGCCTGTCCTATTGGACGAATATTATTACTACTACTTACTACGTTACCATGGCAACGTATATAATAATAACGTAATCGCTCAAAAGCAAAAAAAGTGCCCGATTTTGAAACATTCTTCATTGGTGCTCTGCTTCTATTGATCTTAGCGTGATGATATATAGCCTATAGCCTTCCTCGATAAATGAACTATCTAAAACCGAAAGACTTTCTCAAATCAGACTGGTAGTTCCTGAGATCATAGCGTTCAACCAAACAAACAAACAAACAAACAAACTCTTCAGCTTTATATATTAGTATAGATAGATATATTACATACATTGCCGATTATGAAAGAAGTGAAATGGATTTACTGAGACAGAGTGGGCCATAGGATATGTTTTCTTTATACCTTATAGGTATTAGCGTTTGATCACAATCTCATCTCTTGTTAAATGTCGACGTGCTCTAAGATGGCAAACAGGATAAACCTAGAGAGGGAGCTAGCTCTCCAGGGCAGCTGTCGGGACACACGAACAGGTACGTGGCGACTAAGTTTCAACTTGACGATGGTAGATAGCTCGGCAGACTTAGAAAAAGCGTTACCATCATGCTATGGTTCTATCTCGATGTTTTCCTTCACATAAAGCTCCGACACAGTTGTTTGGATTCAAACCTATGTCCTTAGCCGCGGTCTCCGAATACGCTGTCAACTAAGCCATCGTCGCTTCAATAGAATAGAAAAGATACAATCGAACACAAACATGTCGTAATCTATACTAATATATAAAGCTGAAGAGTTTGTTTGTTTGTTCGGTTGAACGCTATGATCTCAGGAACTACGAGTCTGATTTGAGAAAATCCTTCGGTTTTAAATAGCTAATTTATCGAGGAAGGCCATAGGCTATATATCATCACGCTAACGCCAATCGAAGCAGAGCACCAATGAAGAATGTTTCAAAATCGGGCACTTTTTTCCTTTTGAGAGATTTCGTAAGTAGTAGTTATAATATTCGTTCAATAGGACAGGCGAAGGAATTAATCCATACTGCCAATTCTGAAGTTATGTGGTAAGTATCAAAGCTAACATTTTCAAAGTTTATTTTGTTTTCCTATTCAAATAGTTCATAGGGGAAGGAATTAATCCATACTGCCAATTCTGAAGTTATGTGGTAAGTATCAAAGCTAAAATTTTTAAAAGTTTATTTTGTTTTCCCATTCAAATAGTTCATACTACTTTTATTTCTAATTTTTTATTTGTTCTCTATTACGTAGTATAAAAATAAAGTTTGTGTATGTACAATTAAAATAACAACTTTTTGATGAATGGATATGGCTACAAATGACAAAAAAAAACTTTTTTTATACTTTGTCTATATTTTTATATTATTATATTTTGTCTGTTTGTTTGTTCTGGGTAATCTCCAAAACGACAGGACCTATTTTAACGGGAATTTTACTTTTTACTGCCAGATAACCGAAATTATAGCGGTTGACATATTGTATTTTATTTGTCCGCGGCTTCGTCCGCATTACTTTGGCCCGATTTTCACGGGGTATTCACTGACAGATAACAGACCTCATAAAAAATAATTTAGGTTTTTTATTCGCCTTCGGACGCAGTGGAATATCCGTAATGCTTGAACTGATTTTCACGGGACTTTCACTGGAAGATAACTCACCTCATAAGAAGTAACTTAGACTATTTTATTTTGATTCTCAAGACTTCGTCCGCAATATCCTACTATCTCCTAATTGATTGGACCGACTTT
The DNA here is from genome assembly GCA_015888305.1 of Antheraea pernyi. Classification (NCBI taxonomy): domain Eukaryota; kingdom Metazoa; phylum Arthropoda; class Insecta; order Lepidoptera; family Saturniidae; genus Antheraea; species Antheraea pernyi. The sequence continues at coordinate 244,714 of MU159040.1, read as the reverse complement.
CACGGGGCTTTTACGGGCAGATAACTAGCGGGCTCGGAAGACGTTATACGGACGGAGACGGATAATAAAATGAAAACCTTGACAAATTATACCTAAACCTTCCCCATAAATTATCATCTACTGGTGAAAACAGCATGAAAATGGTAGTTTTTGACTTTATCGCGAACAGATAAGCTGACAAAGGACTTTTTTTTATTAACCCACTTCGAAAAAGGAGGAGGTTACTATGTTCGGTTGTATGTATTTTTTTATGTATGTTAACCGATATTTTCGTCAATTGTGAAC
>MU159040.1:148010-244195 GCA_015888305.1 Antheraea pernyi | reverse complement strand
CACTGAGTTTGGTATATAGTAGGTTGAAGTTCCAGGTATTTTGCTGATGATAAATCCCATCCCATTCGATATACTATTAGTATTCATGTATCTAATGTACACGTTACATGTTACAGTAGATGGCGTTCGTATCTTAGTTACAAATGTTTTTGAAAAAGCGTTTCTGTAATGTACACACCCACTTACAATTTTACATGTCTTTAATAAATTTTTAAAAAGCGCGTGCGGAGCCGCGGGTAACAGCTAGTATTCAATATATAGATATTTTAATGATTTCTCACTGTTTTATTATGATAATGATTTACTTTCTTGTAAGATGTGTTGTCCATTTGTTGGTTGCCAATAATACAATGCAGAATAATAAATATCCAGCCCTGAATTCATCAAACCGATACAATATATTGAGGATATTGTCGCTATTAGTTAAGAGCGTTGAAAATACTACCACAATATTAAAGTAATAGAACTGATTCTGTTATTAATACATTTACTAGTTTCAGCAAGTTATTTAAGGCATGTTTGTAAGATGTCAAATCAATATTGCTGTCAACAAAATATAGCAGAAAGTGATCCTAAAAGTTTGATTTCAAATTCAATAGACTTCTGGCGAATATACGGGGACATGTCTGAGAATAGTTCGACAGGTGACGCTATCTGGGTTCCTGCGAGGAACTCGGCTTGACGTGACGGTGAATGTGAAACTTTTCAAATGTCCAAAAATGTTCAACTAAAACAGTTTTATCAGAGGAAACGCTTTTAGTATTTTCATGATCTATACATATAATAAGAATGTAAGTCGAACGTGTCTGTACTTTTTCGATTTTAGTGAAAAAAAATGTTGTAGGTTTCTAGAAATAAGTAATAAACTACATTTCAATCATTTTTAGAAATGTCTGTCTGTCTGTTTGTATGAACACGCATCATTGCTAAAGTACAGGATTTAAAGTAAAACCCCACAAATAAAATCTTGAAGCATATTTTCAAGAATAACATACTCTTTGTTTCATTAAAATCGGTTCACTCTATCAAAATTTATTGTAATTTGAATGACGGCTCGAGTTAATTACGAGAGAAAAGTAGATAAGTAAATGGACTTAATACATTTAGATGTTTTATTAATCATTGTTTTAATTTCCGTAGGGTTCCACGTGGACGGAGTCGCGGGCACGGCTAGATTATATGACATATAATGATATGATATGACATGATATATATAAATATGACAATGCGCATAAAACATATGTTGGCGTTACTTTCTGACCAAATTTGTATGTGTAACTGCTGTACTTGCTTTATCCATACTTGGTGAAACTAATTGAACGCTACCTTATCACCTCTTAGACAGATACGAAGTGAAAGTCGATAACTTTCACTACTTATAGGAAATTAGCTGACCCTCCGTGAAGTTCCCGGCATAGGAGTTAAAATAATTGGCAGTAAACGTTTACAACTAAAATTAATAAATATAAAATTTCCTTATAACAGTATTTATATGAAAAAAAGCTTGTCGCCATCTGAACAACCGAATGCCTTATTTTATTGAATACTATTCTATTTCGGTACCGAATACTATGACAAATTTAAAAAGACTCGTTGGTACTACGTCGCGCGTTCTTCCGAGAGTGCCTCTACAAATTTGTACAGTTGTTTGTTCGTTCCTTTCCAGGTTTTGATATTAATGCGACAATGTTGTTTTATGGGACACTTTGTATTAACTTTGTAATGCGACATAAAGTATCTTTTGTGATGTTTTTTGTTTGAGACAATTCATAAACGGTTTTGGTAGTTGTCGCCGCTCGTATGGCTTTAACGATCGATAAATAAACTATAAAAACTTGTTAAACTCGTACTATATGAAATGTTAAGTGTAAAGTTTTGTGTTCCGGAGATTCTGTTATTCGTTTGATGTTGGTATCACTGGCTAACGATGATAAATGTAAATGCGTGGGGTTTAAATATTGTGACTTGAATTTGGATAACTGTAAATTCACATTAGTATTTTGTCATATCCTTTCCATTCATATTTTATTATGAAACATACAAATGTAAAACAGGGTTTTTAATTCAGTATTATAATATTGGTCGATACTGACAATTGGAAATAACTTAATAATAAAGAGCTGGAAATTTTAGGTCATAATTAGAAATACTAGTTTAATTCCGTAAAGAAAGAACATTCAAACATTTTTATTATTTGAGATGTTTTTTATTGACTTTTTATTAATATTGGGAATATTAATATACAAATATTATACTCTAACACAGAAGGATGCCGAAGATCGGGCAAAGTGGAGGAAGCTTAGTAAGAAAGCGGATCCTGGTACCAGGGCGGGAAAGCGCTAGGAAGAAGAATAAATATTATATAGCAACAATAAAAACAGTATATAAACCATCAATAACCTGAAAATTTTCTTTTCATATTTATAATTCAAACATGTAAATCATGTTATACATATATATATATATATATCTGCAGTTGATGTGGAGATGTAACAGAGATATTTTTAGTATTCGCTTATACTTTCTCATTTTACTTTAATGAGTAACACTAACGAATGACGGTAAAAAAAACGTTAGTAAAGGAATTCCGACGATTGAGAAATGTTTTTAACACCTGTGTCGGGGCAAAACAAAGCTATAAATACTTTGGCGACTTAATGCACTAACTGTGCCCTGTGGTTAGACCCAAGATTAATTTTTCATATTCTCAGACTTGATATTCAACGCCGCGCGACATGTCCCACCTGCACTTTTAGTTCGTCTTCAGTTAGCGTACTTTCTAACCTACATTTTCTAACGCAGTTGCTTCGCTCCAACTATTTAAGCTATATCCTTCGTCAGTACATGAACTATAGAATGCTAAAATATTTTATCCAACCTGATTGGTAATTACAGAGATAAATGCACGGAAACAAACATGGGAAAGAAAATTCTTGACTTTTATAATATCAATCCTACTATTTAATTATGGCAGTAGTTACATAACACATGTACGTATTACTTAAGTAAACTTTTATTTGGAGATGAGACCATACAGGTCGATTACTATTAGAGGGTGTCTATTAATTATGTGAGATATTTAGAAGGGGGGAATACAATCCGAATCTCACTAAATCTCACGTGGGAGAGAGAGAGAGAGAGAGAGAGTTTCGGCAAATATCGCGTAAATCAAAAAAATTCTTAAAAACGTCTTATGTAATTTATGAGGAACCCTTAAATATGTATTTAATTTGTGTTACTTTTCATCTATAAATATATGTTAATTCACTATTGTATATATGATAGAGTGTAGTGGTGTAACACTCGTGTAACACGAGACCTACGATTGTGTATTTAATATAATCAAACAGAAGGGATCGGTGGGGTCGCATCGCATCGCATCGCGTCGCGTCCCTTTCTTCAACTAAAAGGTGTTAACATGTTTATAACGTTTGGAATTTTTATTATACTGCACACACTATATTTGTATTCATTTACACGATCAATGGAATATGTAACGAACTCTGGTAACAAATGAATGAAGAATACCAGTGACTTATTTGTTATCATAACAATCCTTTTAGATAAGAATTGTTGAAATTTTTTTAAGCATCTTTAATACTCTCCACAACTGGACAAATATTAGTTTGGTGTTTGCGTATTTGAATCATTGTTACTTTATCTATTTCCATTATTATTTAAAAAAGTCGTAATGGTCTAGTGGTTCGACCGGTGGGATATCAACCCGATGTCCGGTGGTTCGAACCTCGCCATAAACCAATGAAATTTTTCGAAATTTACATTTACTAATTTTATGTTATTTATTTAATTCATTTCATTGTAATTATTTTATTTTATTCAATAAACATAGAATTGTGGATTTCTCAAAGTGTGAAATCTCCAATACGTCGTGAGTTGGCGTGGTGATTACGCCCATACCTTCCTTCGGGAAGTGGTCTATGGCCCTGCAGTGGGTCTCTTACAAGTTGGTGATGATGATTAGTAGTACAACTATTATGTTACGATGTATATCTATTAGTAATTATTTACGTGATGCTAATAAATAACGCAATAATTTTGATTTACAATCTATGTAATTATATTAGGTCTTTACCTATGAAATTGCCGTTTTGTTTGAAAAAATTTAAACGGATTTTATTCATGTATTTTTTATTTGTAGTAATCGAAGTAATCACTCATGCAATCAATGTATCTTTGCCAACGCAGTGGCAGTTTATTGATGCCCTTCTTAAAGAGATCAGCTGGACGAGAGGCAACAAATTCTTCAAAGGCATTTTGTACTGCTTCTCGGGTATTTAATTTTTTTCCCGCCGGGGAGTTATCCAAATTCTGGAAAAAGCAGTAGTCTGTAGGCACAAGGTCTGGTGAGTAGGTAGGATGACGGAAAGCTTCCAACCCCAGTTCTTGCAACTTGGAGACCGTCTGCTGTGCAGTATGAGGTCGCGCGTTGTCGTGCAGGCCCAGCGGTGACAAGCGATTGACCAATGTTGGTTGGAGATGTGCCAGCTTCTCCATCATTGTGTTCTGTTCTTCACAGTACACATCTGCAATAATGCTCACCCCGTTTGCTAAGAAGCTGTGATGAATCACACCGGCGCTAGACCACCAAACAGTGACCATCACTTTTCTAGGGGTAAGTTTTCGTTTAGGGCATTGTTTAGGTGCTGAACCAGGATTCAACCAACTTGCTGAGCACTTGCGGTTATCAAACAGAATCCATTTTTCATCGCAGGTAACAATGCGGTTCAAAATTCCTTCATTTGTGTGTCTGTTGAGCAGTGCAAGGCACGTCTCGACGCGTACTTCGCGCTGGCGATCATTGAGTTCGTGGGGCACCCATTTGTCAAGCTTTTTTACCTTGCCAATTTGACGCAAATGGACCAATATTGTTTTGACGCTAACGTCGAAAGCTGCTGCTAATTCAGCCGTAGATTGTGTATCATCAGCTTCCACAATCGCCTTTAATTCGTCATTGTCGACTAAAGTCTTCGGACGACCGCGAGGTTCATTTTTCAGGTCGAAATTCCCAGAACGGAAGCGAGCAAACCAATAACAGGTGGTGCGTTGGTTTGTAGTGTTAGCTCCGTAAACGTCGTTGATATTGCGTGCCGCTTGTGCCACGTTGCTGCCACGACAGTACTCATATTCCATAATTACTCGAATATTTAACGTATCCATGATGACAAAATAGATTGAAATGCGATGAAAATGTAACACGATAAACAAATGTCAAATATTGGAAAAAGAATTCCATGTTATTAAAATAAAATAAATTTGAAATTAGAATTCTTAGCCAAACAAAAATTATTTTGACTTGAAATGACCAGTACTGCAGAACGGCAATTTCATAGGTAAAGTTCTATTATATTGGCAATGCTTACCGACGTCATATCTCAGATATCGAGTCTGTTGATCTCGGATGCAGGTTTAAATGTAATTGTATTTAGTTGTTAAGCTATGATGGCTTAGTTGATAGCGTGTTCGAATACAGCACCGATGGACGTAGGGTATCATCCTAGCTACTAACAAGTGAGTCGGAGCTTCCGTTAAAGGAAACATCAAGATGAAACAATAGCACGGTGGTGGTGGGAAGTCCACCGTCCGCTAGTTAGCATTCTCGAGTTGAAAATATGTCACCAGGCACCTGTTGGTTTGTTCCGTTGGTTTGGCGTGTTTACTATCTTAGAACACGTCGCTATTTAACATCAAATAAGATTGTAATTATATGCTAAAACCTATGATTTAATAAGTATGTGATGTAAGCTCAATTTTTTTGGCTAATTAAGTGCAATTTTATTTATTACCTACCATATAATTATAACAACATCAAAAACTAAATAAATCACGATTTAAATTATATCTGCGATATTACAAAAAAGTTACAAGCATCACAGAAGTGTAATATGAACCGTCGGACATTAAATCGAATGGTAGAGCGTCAACGCCGCGACACGAACGGGTTTACTCACTACTCATATTGTTTTTTATATTAAAGACTAACTATGTCCGCGGTTCCGCGTGAGTTTATAACGTGGTAGGTACTTACTTTTATCTCAAAATATTATTTTATGATTTCTAAATATACATATATTCTAAATGTAGTAGTGGTAGTGTTGTATAACATGATTGTATAACGGAGAGTGTTCTGAAGATCTTTTCGATATGGTGCCCTCATCGCCGTTCCCAATGTGCACCACTCGCCGGTGGCTGGTTGCTTATCCACATACCCTAAAGCCTAACAGAATGGCGACCACCGTAAGGTTTTCGAGAGGCTTCATTATGCGCACGCTAGCGCTTTGCAATAGGTTCCCACGGGGTTGTGGGACATGGGGCTCTTCAAGATCGGCAACACAACGGTGACACGTTTGGTGTTGCAGTTGTCTACAGGCGACGGTAATCATTTAACATCAGATGGGTCGTCTACCAGTTTGCTGCCCTTTGGTATAAAAAATGTCTATAAATTAATTTCATATACTTCTCGAGTACAAAATTTCATGAAATTAGTGAAACCGTTTTTGTAATAAATCTAAATAACCAAACAGACAGGCAGATAAAAATCAAAGTTAGGTTAGTGATCATTGTTATTAACCATAAATATTTATCATAAAACTTAATAAAAATACACGTACAAACAGAACAATATATTCGTAGTGTATATTATTATTTGAGATATAATTTATAAATAATTTTATGGTTGTCACTTTAACTTGAAATTTTAAATAAGAGGTGACTTGAAATTACCCGCATGAGACACCGGTGTCGGCTTTGAGCAGGGTTTTATTTAAATTATATGTATAAATTTTTATATTTGGTATATAAAGCAATCAAATAATTAGATATAAATATTCTAAAATGATCAAGGTTCTTTATACTTTATAGTTTTTAACGTTTGGCCAAAATTACACCTGGCATTATATGGTGATGCTACGTAACTAGTCTGATTTGATATAAGTGGATAAGATGTTCACCTTAGTTTGAGTCAATTTCGACGCGGAGTCCATAAACACAGATTTTCTCTTAAATATCATATTTTTTTAATGAATAAATTTTAAATATAAATTATAAGTTTGTATGATTGTGTTTATTTAGCATAGTTGTGCATGCATATAAATCTGGATAATATAGCAGACAAAAAAAAAACCTATTAACTGTAATTGTAAACATTTAAACTTATTATTTGTAATGTTGTACCTTGTGAATAAATATATATGGGAACACAGTAAATCTACGAAGTCTGGGTCTCAAGTGCAGCTGCCGGAGCATAGCTATAAAGTATTTAGAGATAGATTAGATTAGAGATTGAGGTTGGTAGTTAACCAGACGGGCATTAGAAAATGCACAAACATGATAAGGTTTTAAATAATTTTAACAGGTAAATAATGGAAATATAAATAAAGAATTTATTTTTTTTCGTAAATCTACATAAAGAAAATATCAAACTATTAAGAATTCCAGGCCATACCACACACGTTGTTAATGACCGAGATATAAATCAATCTTGAGAGCACTTATTACCTGAATGTTGAAGTGGCTAGACGGGCCGATCAAACGAGTCATCGAGTCAGAAACATTCACGACCTGTTCCACAGAGTACTTACTCCTACTACTATTATTATGTCTGTAATCTATCATTAACTGTAGATTTTGTAAAGCTCGTGCTGAACGCGTACAGATTAGCTCGTTTCCTATTTGAAAACTTTGACATAGTTTTGGGATTATGAGTTAAAGGTTTTGCGCTACTTGGATCTTCGTTTTGTCATTCGTCATTTGACGTCATTACGTCATTTGTCAGTAGAATTCTTGTCTCTCCTTAACTCGTATATTATGAAGCTGTACAGGGAACTTAAGCGAATGTTCGTAAATTCCTTCCATTTCCTATTTGTGATCAACAAAGATGCATTACTTGTTATTTCTTGTAAATTTTCATAACGGAGTAAAATGGTCGTTCATTCTTTGATAAATTATCATCGTTCGATAAATTATAATCGTGTACTATCATTAGCAAATTTTGCTTGCATTTGTATCTCTTGTTTATTGAGTTAGTACTAATACGAATTGTTAACTTAAAGTTTGTATTTCTAAAGTCCCTTTACAACCAAATAATGCGACCTCTACGCATTGTTTTTGGTACCAAATTTTAAGGTAGAAAATACTTTCAGATTTTGTTAATTAGTTTATCTAAATTTTATTATCTTAAAGACCAACATGCATACGTTCCAGACAAGTCTATTCCCAATTGTACCAACGTTCGTACAATATTCTGTATCTAGCAAAGCTTTAAATTGTGGAAGTTATTTTAATATACATTCTCTGCATACTGGCTCAAATCAGTCTTTCGAAATTCTTGATTTACTTCAATATTACTTTTACGCTTTAACTCCTTAAAAACTTTTTCAAAGGAAATCTATTGGATCAATCAAATGTATTTAAACATCTGACTCGCTTAGAAGTATAAATTCACGAAATTATACGCTTTAAGGAACTCACGATATGCGGGCAGCTAGCGAATACACCCACCCGGCTAAGGTCTGTGGTAGCAATACATTAAATAAAATGTAAAATTATTGATAAAACATTTTAATAACATTAATACTGATATTAGTGATCATGTAATGAAGTTCCGCAAAAACGTAGGTAAACTGGATTTAGGATTTAAATACTAGAAACAAATTGGCCATTCCATATTTCAGGCTCACTAAAATTAATAACAATTTTTAGGTAATAGTGTTAGGTTTTATAGAAAAATCCTATAGCACATTACTGATATGCCGGATGCGAGTTCAAGCACCATAACAAACGGGTTTTAATGTTTAAACTGTCTAAAGGTTATTATAGGGTGAATCAATATGTGAACGATGGTGACGTCTGGAAATGACGCGAATCAATGGTGCATCCACCAAAAACGAACTATCTATGTTTGTAAAAATATGTATCATGAAAAGATAAGCTAGATCGAGTTCATAAGCGCCTTCTCAGGGCCCAAATTGAATAAAGTATTCTTGATTATGATTTTAATATGTGTATAATACTGTGGTTCTGTTCAGAAATGCAGTGTGGAATAAAAGAATTGCAACTATTCTCTGTCCACCAATATCATAAATAATTCAGATTTGAGGCGTTTTGTTATTAGTCTAACAGTTTTGTCGCCTTCCGATGTATATATTTAAAATCTGTAATAAATAATCTCATAGCAATAAAGGAGATTTGTGTTTACGTTAGTTTGAATGCTTAAATCCCGACTTGTACGTCGACAAGGTTTAAGTGTTTTTGCCTCGCACATTGACATTAGCATCTGTCAGGACGAAAATACTTCAGTGTTCGCGGGTACTTCACGCCGACACGTGTAGGGTGCGGACAGGAATGCTTTTAAACGCACCACTGGGACCGTTGACGTATGTAATTTCAGATCGAGCATAAAAACTTGAGTGTCGAACAGGGATGTATTGCATAATTTAAATAGGAATTCAAGGGTCACATATTGATAATGAATTTGCATTATATTTATTGTGATGATTTCAGTTTGGAATGTATTAAAATTATATTATTATATTTCTTTTTTTCTAATTATATTTAAAAAATGAAAATAAAAGAAGACATTGATAACAAAATATTATCAGAAAATATGAAATACTATTTGTTCCGTATTTTAATGGTATATGTTAGCACAAATCCTTTTCTATATTAGTTTCATTGATGAAATGGAATATATCTGTACACTAATCTACCTAATCGCACTTTAAACGAATAAAAGAGCTGCCCCCTAGCAACAAACGTAGTACGTTTGAATTTCGCAACTTGCAAACCGATTTGAGCGTAATTATGTTGAAAAACAGTTACAAAATCGGTAAAAATCTCTAGGAAACCATAAAAAACCTAGTACCAGTGTACACTAGTTACCTTGTTAAGAAGATTACATAAGCCACAAACTCAGGAGGGGTACCGTGAAGAAGAGGGTTTTTGGTGAGGGTGAAGAAAAGCTTTTTAAAAATACTTTTCATTTATTTATTTTTTTGTAAACATGCTATGTAATATCACTATTGTGGCGCTGATATTAAATCTTTCCTTTACAGCAATCATTGAAATAATATATAGCCTCCATCCCTTTATCCCTGAATACACGTCTGGATGACTTTTGTTTATATCCGCACCATTTTGTCACAGTTTTTGCCTGATGCAAAGAGAGAGGGCGTTTAAACAGTTCCGAGGTTTATGCTATCGGACACGACGCTTTGATAAACTTTACGAGATGCTTTGATAATGCTTTTATGAGGGTTATTTGACGTATGTATGAAATAAATGTTTGGCGTACTGTACTATTATTAATATTACAAGGTCAAGTAATTGTTTCTGTGTGTTTTTAGTTGAAGGCGCTACTCTCTGGAACCACCTGTCAGATTGGAAAAAAATATTTTTACATTTCATAGTCTATATGTTAAGGAAAGTTTTATGGTATATAATATAATTACAACCTTTAAAATAGGACCATATAAGAATCTAGCATTGTCGAGAAAAGTCGAACTGTGTACATATGTATCTCGTGTATAAGTCACGTGGTCAACTCTCTACACAATTGTTGTGTTTTATACGGAATGTATGCGTTGATAGAAATACAAATAAAAAAGAAACAAACATTCGTGGTACCATATCGTGCCATGTCTAGGTGATTTATAGTACTGACTTCCGTGAATCCAAATGTTTGAGTTGGTCCCTATGAACACCTCGAGTTTCGTGGTTTATGTGTGGTCTTATAATAAATTGGCATTAGATTTGAATCCATTTGTATTGTGACAAAATTTTAATGACTTTTAAATATCATCAGACGTTATGGGTTTTGTATTGACAATTTCAGTACTTTTGGCTGCAGTTAAGGTAGTGTTAATAAATGCATAAAAGAAATCAAACCTGATAATAGTCAGAAAGTATTAATGGCTGAATTTAACAATATAACGAATGACATAACTTTATGCACATACATATTTGTATAAAAATGAATGTGGGTATGTACAACACAGTTTGACCAATTTAGCATGGAAGCTTTTAGTAAGTGTGTCTTGGTGGAGAAGGTTTCTGTGGTACCAGTAAGCTGTATTTTATATTTACTACGTTTTATATTGTCACTCAACACGGAAGTAGTCACAGGTGGTAGTTAGAATAATATAAAATTGTCAGCATTTTACTGAATAATATTGTGAAGATCTTAATGCAAATATTTGCATATTTTGTTGGAGACAGTAATATTTGAATCAAGGGATAATTTGCAGTTCTTTTGAATGTAAATCAACACATATTAAAAGCTATTTTTTTATTAGAATCCTAACAGATTAAGAATGTACTTGAAAGGTATGTATATGAGATATTGTCAGGAGCTACTAGGGAAGCAATAGTGTGCGTAGATATTCGGAATCGCGTCTCCCGGTCCAGTGGTTCGGAAACTTGAAGGAGGCCTGCTTGATGAGATGCGGCTCAGCCACATCAGTTGGAAACCGCACGGTATTGCTCGTTAATACAAATAAATTAACAATACAAACTCGATTTAAATTCCTGTCATATCAATGACATTTATGTGTGGGACTACACAGACTGTGTTGCATTTGCATGATAAAATATGTACTGCTCTTATGAAAACACTAATTTTGTACCATCTGAATTAGTTTCAATTACTTTACTTACCTACTAATTACTTGTTTACTGAATTTGCGTTAGTGTCGGAGGTACAGTAAATTACTTTTAATTAACTTTCGATCCTAACGATATAATTTCGAGGCTATAAAAAAGCTTTTTTTTAATTGATAGCGACTAACATAAAATTGATAGATTTTTTTTAGTTCATTTTTTGGCAATCACTCTTCTAGTAAATTATTACTGTCATTGTCAAATAGGTCATATATTACAAGTTTCTTGTGATCATTTCATTGAACTGACAAGATGGGGGCCCTCTTTTTAGAACTTTCCATGTAGTTTCTGTGGCAAGTCAAAATCTATGCTCCGTGGTATTATTTCCCCATCCACTTCACTTGAGCATAATAACCAAACTATATTACGTGAAATGTCACCAATATTACAAAATATAGAGCTTAATAACACAAGATTATGAATAGAATATAAAATCTATTACATGACATTCCAAGATCCCTCCAGAAACTCCCTGATAGAATTTTAAAAATAATGATGCGATTATTATATTAAACAATGAGTGATTAAAAACGCACTGTCATTGATCGTCTAGTTTGTGACGTCATGAAATTGTAATTATTTCATATTCTACACGTGTATTGACAGAAACATTGTAACAATTGCATGTTATAATGGCTAAAAATAAACAGTGTGACGTCACACGCGTTCGGATACGTTTCAATACTGTCAATTCAATACTGTTTTTTTTTTTTTTTTTTTAACGTGGGGAAATCCCTTATGGATACGCCACCCTCCCGGGGGAGAGGGTGGGTTATGTCCGAGTCGCACGGACTAAAACCCCACGGTGTACCGACAGACCGTTTTGTGGGGGCGGCAAGGGATCGAACAAGCTAATCAACCTTGTAGAGCCGCCCCCACGGTCCGCCCGGCGGAAGGTGACCGCCGGGCTCCTACCTATAGAGGGACAGACCGGGTACACACCGGCTGCCCCCCCTCGTCCGCCGAACCCGTGCAATGAGGAGATGGGCCCCCCGGCCCATCCCCTCAGGTCCGGCTACGGTGGCAGGAGGAGTTGGGCGAAGCGCCTTCTCCTCCTGCCTGTCCTCCTTTGGCGGAGACGGCCACTTTGAGGGTCTGCCTCGCGGGCCCTCTCCGCCTCCTCCTTCTGCGAGATGACCTCCTCGCAGAAGGAGGCCATCGCTCGCCACGCCTGTTCGCTGCCGAGCAAGGCCGAAACCACGCTCGGCAGCGATAAGTCCGGTCCTACCGCCGCCGCCAGAAGGCGGCGCTGCTCCCCCCACGCAGCACACTCAGACAGAGTGTGCTGCGCGGTATCTTCGGCTGCGCCGCACTCGTGGCAGGCGGCGGTCGGCTCCCTGCGTGCGATCCGGTGCAGGTACCACCCGAAACAACCGTGTCCGGTGAGTACCTGCACCAGTCTAAACGTCAGGGAGCCCCACTCCCTCTCCTTCCACGCCCGCAGGACCGGGCGGACACTATTCATACATATATGAGTTGTTGAAACATATATGTATACCAAGCATACATACCTCAACAACTCCTATATATATTTCGTATCGGATAATACTCTAAACTATTTCAGTTTGATAAGGGAAAAAATAAAACCCACTTGCTTGTGTAATCGTGTATGCGTGCACGTGTGTGGAGGTGATATGTGTAACGTTGTCGCAGTGATGTAAGATTTTGTGTCACTGTATCGCGCTTGGGAGGAGGAGACCTCGAACCTGATATATCGGTGGTCCGATAAGGTCTCCACCTCCTCAAGCACCCTCCACCCCCGGACACGGCGCGCGACGGTCAGGGCGGCGAACGAAACGTCTATCACCGACCCTCCGTTCCATCGCACGCACGTGTGGACGCTCCCCTGGTTGAGGAGGGACAGCCCTAACTCGGCTGCCCACTCCTCAACGGCCATGCCCCTCGGGTCCGTGACTGCCGCTCCCCAGGTCCTCGACTTAGCATTCAAGTCTCCCATGAGGACCACGGGGAGCGGCGACAGCCGTCTGACAGCTCCCTGCAGGGAGCCGAGATACGCCTCGAACTCCCTCAGGGGCTTGTTAGGGGAGAAGTACGCCCCCACAATGGCGTACTCTCCCCAGACGGCCGTCACGAACCCGGCCCCGCTTTCCCTCGCCGCCAGGGACGAACCCTGACCCGCCACGATCGCCACGGAACCGTTCCGATCTCCAGCCCATTGCGGCTGGGAGGGAACGAAGTAAGGCTCCGTGGCGACCGCGAGCCCGATACACCACTCCGCCACTGACTGCACGAATAAGTCCTGTGCAGCGGCGGAGTGGTTGAGGTTCGCCTGGAGGAAATTGCATATGGACCTATCCATTACTGGTCCATATCAATTTCCTCCCGCCTGGCGGCCACCACCTTGGGAACTGCTCCCACTACGGGGAGGTCCCTACCCTTGGTGGTGGGGGGCCTGCAAATGCGGCTCCCCATCACGTGCCCCGAGGGCCTCCCCGCGTCCGCGCATATGGCGCAGCGGGCCACCTCCGCCTTACATTCGGCCGTTTTGTGGCCCGCCGCACCGCAGCGGTAGCAGCCGTCCCCCCTGCTAGACGAGGAGGGGCACATAGGGCGGGTGTGCCCCAAGCCCATGCACTTGTAGCACCGCATGGGCTTCTCGTCCAGCAGGTGGACGCGGACGACGCTCCACCCGACCAGGAGCTTGCCGGCCTGGACAAGCTCCCTGGCCGCCGCCGCGGGGAGCGTCATGTGGACCGCCCCTAGGCCCCCCCAGTTCCTCCTAATCTCCCCGGTCTTAATCTCTTCTGGCCGGCAGTTGGCCTTCGCCGCCACGACCGTCACGACCTCGAGGGGGGACACCGAATCGTCCAGCCCGACGATCCGGATGTCCGCCTTTTTGGTCGGAATGACGACCGTGGCGATTCCGGCCAATGCGACCTTTAGCTCCCGAGCCAGTTCGGCGGCTTTCTCCTTACTCTGGCCCGGGAGCTCAACTTTTCGGCCTCCCGTGGCCGTATGCCGGATCCGGACATCATGGATTCCTATGTCCGGCAGGGCCACGGCTTCCCGCGCCTTCACAAGGACCTCCCTGTACCCTAGGCCCTTGTTGGCTGCGTCATTCTGCAGCGTCAGAATGACTGCAGCTGACTGTGGGACGGACGGCAATTTCGGCCCCGCCGGTTTTGGTGGGGCCACTGGAGCCGTCGGGGCTTTCGCCGGAGCCTTGGCAGCCTTCTTTTGCGGGCTACCACGGCCCAGCTGGGGCCGGAAGCCGCCGCCACAGGAGCCGGCGCCGCAGGTCCGGAAGGAGCTGGCAATCCGGCCCAGTCCATCCCCAGAGGGGTAACCGGGTTCTGAGCCCCGGGTGCCGGTCTCACCGGCCTTGCCGGTGGAGCCACCGCTCCACCCTTCTTTTTATCCCCTGCCAACGAGGGGCGGACGGGCACCTCTGGGAGGAGGCGATTCTCCAGACCCTCCAGACGCGCGTTCAACATATTGCCGAACGACGTCTGGAGAGACCGCTCGAGGCGCGAGACGGCCCCGGCGAGGACTTCCTCCCACGGGAGCGAGGGAGACTCCGCTGCCATTGCGGGCGCAGGAGGCGGGGGCATCTGCCTCTTCGTGTTCGCCTCCTGCTTCCATGCGAGAACCTCCGCCTTGAGATCTTCGACCTGGCGGCGGAGGTTGTTTGTGTCCCTCTGCAATTTCCGGGTCTCTAGTGACTCGGTCCGGTCAGCAAGAGCCTCCACTACCTCCCGTAGGGTCTTGGCCGCGCCCTTCAGGACCTTAATGCAGGGCCTCGCCAGGTTCTGAGACTTCCTCACCGTCTCAATTATGTCCGCCACCTTTACACCGGCCAGAGCCTTAAGCGTAAAGACGTCCAGGTCTTCGACGTCGACGATAGGCTCTGCCTCCGAGCTTGCGGCTGATGCCGCCTTGGATCCGGCCTTGGAGCCGGCCTTGGAACCGGACTTGGATCCGCCTGCCGAGGCCAAAACTGAGCCGGTGTCGGAAGCCTCCGACTCCGCCGCACTTAGATTGCCGGCCAAGGCCCGGTCAAACGACCCGTCGGCCTCCCCCATAACCCCGCGAACGCCCACATTGCGGCTGACCCGCCTTGCAGTCCCCCTGCTAGAGGTACTCACTTTGTGAGCTGCCCGCTCCTCCACCTCCGTGTCGGAGTCCATCGCCGCGCTCACGCGTTTTTTTGTAATCCTTTTGGCACTCATGGCTTACCGGAGACCCAGGGTCACCGGCAAACCAAGAGGCAAAAGGGCAGAATCCGTTCAACACGCCAGGTATGTATTTATGCCAGAAAACAGTCCAAAAGAAACAAGCCAATTCAAAAAGAAGAAATCCGAGTCAAAAACCAAAAAAACAAGCCAAGTCAGATGATATGCATATACCGAAATCCATAAACAAGCCAAAGTCAAGATAAAAAAGAAGAAACACAAGATAGGAACACCCATATACGAACATTGGATATTGACCGTAAACGAACTGTCAACCTGTCCTCGATAACGGATTTCAAAATACATCCGAATTATAATATAACATTTTAATATAATGAAAAAACATAATATGGTTTTCTCATGCCATTTATATATTTATTAACTTCTCATTTATTACAAGAAGAATATATTGACGATATAGAGAAACGCATCGTCCATTCTCCTGTAGATGACGTTCAGCATATTAGAATATTTTCCCAGTATCAAGATTTTCCCACGATGCTTCGGTTATCGTCAGTCTGTGAGTTTACAAATTAAATGTGCTAATAATAAAGCGAATTCCTTGTTACACGCTGATATGGTAAACAGGAAACACTGAGAGAACATTTAGAAAATCTACACCATCAGAAAAACTTGCTGCCATCAACAGATGCTCTAATGAATATGGGGTTTGATGTCAAGTACATTTTACAGACGCCGTGGTGCAGCGGTGTTAAGCTTCATTATCGAGCTAAGAGAACACAGGTTCGATTCATCTAAGTTTCAAATATGTATAAGCTGTTTAGCTGACCATATTATAAGTTAGACTTAGTTTGGAATAAAATCGGCGCGTGTCTAAATATGTTTCCATACTTTAAAATATGTTTTTATAAAGAGATTCGTTAAGACTTTTATTTTAAAGTATCGTAAGAGCATGATAAGTACTTTCATGAGATTATATTGCTTAAAAACTTGACAACACTGTGACTCGGGTACGAAACCCCGCGGACTTCTCGTTCGACTAACGTTTATTGATTGACATTTATTCACTTGTTCTGTTTTCCTTATCAACATGCGTTATAACGCATATACAGAGTGATTCAACGTTTATACTTGATTTATATACACTTATTCGTGCTTATTCACAAGTTGGGGTAGTTGATTCTTATTCGACGTTTCGAAATAATCAGATTTGAATAATGAAGGATTGAATCCTGCACTAAGCCGGAACTTTCGATGCAAGAAAATGTCGTGATGAAACAATAGCATAAGTATTTTTTCGAATTCCAATATAGTTAGGCTCACGTTAGTTCGTTAGCGTAACCCTCATATTAACAATCTGTTTCCAACCAAGTGTAGGTGTATTTAAGAGCTAGTTACCATAAATAAATATAAAAGTACTCTATTTATATTTTTAAAGCGAGTTCAGGCTGAAAATCATCGCACTTATTCATGTGTTTGAGTATACTAGTGGGCGCCCAGTGGTTGAAATTCGATCATAATTCATTGATTTTTTAAGTTTGAACTTTATTAGGGTTCTTTAGTAAAGGGTATACCTCTATAATCAAAGGCTATCATCATGGCTACTCAGATAATTTGCTACGTTTTTTAATCAAATTATATAAACATAAAATAAAAGTAAATTGAAATTGAAATTAATTATACGTTTTGTTGAAAATTATATCTAAATAATCTAAATCCTCATTAAATACTGCTACCGACATCTGTTGTCACTAATGTGAAACTAACCTATATTAGTTTTTGTATATTTTATCTGTAGCATGTTCTTTCTTTGAATAAAAGTATTCGTTCTGTTCTCACTTGAATCTCAACGTGCTTGTTTTATTAGAGGTTATGAACCCAGAACTACGTGTTTTTTCTCGTTAAGAACTTGCAAGTTAGTGCTGTATAAGTTTGTGTGAACTGAGAATACACTGTGCTATTGAAAATGAGTTCGAATTACGTTGTGAGCGTGCCAAAATTAAAAGGTCGCGAGAACTACCAGGAGTGGGCTTTCGCCGCGGAGAATTTTCTAATACTGGAAGGTACTTCGGACTGTATCAAAGTCACGAATCCAGATGAAGCCGCAGCTGATGCGAAAACCAAGGCAAAATTGATTCTAACGATTGACTCGTCGCTATATGTACATATCAGAGATGTCCAAAATTCGAAGAAACTATGGGAAAAATTAAAGCATTTATTCGATGATTCAGGCTTTACTAGAAGGATCAGCTTGTTGAGAACTTTGATATCAATTCGTCTTGAAAATTGTACATCTATGACGTCCTACGTTACTCAGATCATAGAAACGAGTCAAAAATTGAGTGGATCGGGCTTTCATATTAATGATGAGTGGGTAGGATCATTGCTTTTAGCGGGATTATCTGAAAAATATTCGCCAATGATAATGGCGATTGAACATTCGGGCATTAGTATAACAGCTGACGCCATTAAAACAAAATTGATGGACTTGGAGGAAGACAGTGGCGACGTTAGCGGAGCATTTGCGAGTTATCGAAAAAAGTATGGCGCCAATACCGGAAGAACTCAGACGTCAACGTCAATGTCAAAACAGAAAGTAATCAAATGTTATAAATGTAAACAAATCGGACACTATCGTAATCAATGTCCTAAAGATATAAAAGATTCATCAAATAACAAATTCAGTGAACGTAAACAAACAAATGCGTTCAGTGCCGTGTTCCTAAATGGTTGTTTCTCGAAGAATGATTGGTACATTGATTCAGGAGCTAGTGGCCATTTGACAGCGAATGAACATTGGATTACAAATGTGTCGAACAATCATACAGTCCAAGAAATTATTGTTGCGAATAAAGAAAAAGTGTCTGTCAAGTGCTCTGGTGATGTGAGATTAACAACATTGACAGATAACTGTGAGTATGATGTGGTTGTTGAAGGAGTATTATGTGTACCTAGTTTAACCACGAATCTCATCTCCGTAAGTCAATTGATCGCAAAAGGCAACAAGGTCCTGTTTAAAGATGATGGCTGTCAAATATTTAATAAGTGTAATGAGCTTGTTGCAACAGCTTGCTTATTAAATGGAGTTTATAAGTTGAGAATGCCTGAAAGGCTGGCTGCAGTGGTGACCTCGAGTGAAATTTGGCATCGCCGGCTTGGTCATGTCAACAGTAACTATTTAAGTAAAATGCAGGAAGCTGTGGAAGGTCTTACACTTGATAGAAAGGCAGAAATATCGAAGTCGTCATGTATAGTGTGTTGCGAAGGGAAACAAAATCGTTTACCCTTTCCACATAATGAGAATAGAAGTGATGATCTCCTGCAGATAATACATACGGATGTATGTGGGCCATTCAAGAATGTGTCACTTGGTGGTTCCAGATATTTTATTTTATTCATTGATGACTATAGTCGCTACATCTATATTTATTTTTTGAAAAATAAAAATGAAGCTTTTGAATGTTTTCAAAGATACAAAGCTGAGGTGGAGAATAAATTAAACAGAAAAATTAAAATTCTTAGAAGCGACAATGGGAAAGAATTTGTGAATAAAGAGTTTGATAATTATTTAAGTAAAGCAGGAATAGTTCATCAGAAAAGTAATCCATATACACCAGAACAGAACGGTTTGGCAGAGAGATTTAATCGTACTGTGGTGGAAAAGGCAAGGTGTCTGCTCTTTGATGCTAAAATGGATGAAAGCTTTTGGGCGGAAGCAGCCAATACTGCTGTATATTTACAAAATAGGATAGTGGCGGCAAATTTGAATGGAACACCTTTTGAGATGTGGAATGGAGTAAAGCCAGATATTAGCCACTTAAGGGTATTTGGAAGTATAGTGATGATGCACATTCCAAAAGAGAAGCGCCTCAAATGGAATAAAAAGGCTGTAAAAGGGATACTAGTTGGCTTCCCAGAGGATGTAAAAGGTTATCGAGTCTACAATCCAAGCACTAAGGATATCACAACAAGCCGTGATGTGATCATTATAGAAAATGCCAAACAAACAGAAAGTGTAGTCCAGATTGAGGAAACTGAGCAATCACAATCCATTGAGGATTCAGTGGGAGACACATCATATGAATCAGGAAGTAACATTTTTCATGATGATGATGATGATGAGACTTATGTACCAGATGATTCTTCTGATGACAGTGTGGAAAGTGTTGTGAGTATTAAAAGAAGTGGTTCCTCTAGGCAAAGAAAGAAGCCGGACAGATAACTCTAAGAAAGTGTTAAAACTTAATAAAGCCATCTATGGCTTAAAACAGGCGTCCAGGGCCTGGAACAAAAAGGTAGATAGTTGTTTAATTGAAATTGGTTATAAGAAATCTAAATTAGAACATTGTATGTATACAAAGAAAATTAAAAATATGGTAACTATAGTGGCCCTTTATGTTGATGATTTTTATATTTTCTCTAATAATAAAAAGGAAACTAATAGTCTGAAGGAAATATTGTCAAATAAATTTAAAATTAAGGATTTAGGGCAAGTAAAACAGTGTCTTGGGATGAATGTTAAATTTGATAAAACGGAAGGGTCTGTTACTTTAAATCAAGAAAGTTATATTGAGAGTTTATTAGAAAAATTTCAAATGGCAGACTGTAAGACTGTTGAAACTCCAATGGAGACTAAGTTAAATGTAAACACTGGTCAAAATGTAACCAAACAAGTGCCCTATCAGCAGCTTATAGGTAGCCTAATGTACCTGTCGGTTTTAACCAGACCAGATATAACTTATTCTGTAAGCTATTTAAGCCAGTTTAATATTAATCATACTGATGAGCATTGGCATTATGCCAAGAGGATTTTAAAATATTTAAAAAGGACTAAATCATTTGGTATTAAATATTGTAAGAATGGAAATAAAGAAATTAAAGGTTTTGCTGATGCTGATTGGGCAAACAATACATATGATAGACGGTCATATACTGGTTATTGTTTTTTGTTAGCCAATGGAGTAATATCCTGGGAGTGTAAGAAACAAAAAACAATAGCTCTTTCAAGCTGTGAAGCTGAATACATGAGTATTTCAGAAGCATGTAAAGAAGCCATATATTTAAGAACTTTGCAGTTTGAAATCACAAATAAAATGTATACTTTAAGTTTGTTTAATGACAATCAGAGTGCACAGAAGTTGTCGATGAATCCAGTATTTCACAAAAAATCTAAGCACATAGATGTGAAATATCATTTTGCCAGAGAGTGTGTTTCAAATAATATAGTAAAATTATACTATTTATCGACTGCTGACATGCCCGCTGACTTGTTTACTAAAAGTTTGTGTGCTAAAAAACATTATGCCTTTATGGAGTTGTTAGGATTGGTTATTGTATAAAATGGTACCTAATATTTTTTAATAAATGTTTATGATTATTAGATATAGTGGGAGTGTTGAAAATTATATCTAAATAATCTAAATCCTCATTAAATACTGCTACCGACATCTGTTGTCACTAATGTGAAACTAACCTATATTAGTTTTTGTATATTTTATCTGTAGCATGTTCTTTCTTTGAATAAAAGTATTCGTTCTGTTCTCACTTGAATCTCAACGTGCTTGTTTTATTAGACGTTTGAAACAAAAAAACATGCGATTAAAAAAAAGGTGGTAAGGCTTTCAAATTCTAAGTAAACATATTTTACGAACATAAGAAAAGTTATCCCAACTTATGACACAATTTTCAATTAATTTTACACGAGATCCAGATGTCGGACAACGGGTATTATTTACCGAATAGCACCGCACATTATTATAGTTTTTCTTCGAAATGGTTTACTTTTATCAATTTCATTGTTTAGATCCCGCAGTAGTCTATATATGAGTTTTATCACTTGTACTGAATACGTGGATACTTTATCAATAATTGTCCATGATGATGAATTTATGTAATGATGACAGCTACTATTTTGCAGTAAAATTCGCCACAGAATATTCTAAAATGGTTATAAGCATTAGAAACTTCACTGCAATAAATCATAATCATTCCAAGAAAAAGAATCATTGCTCTCTAATTCGAGAGAAATTTCATGAATTATGCTATCATTGCATGTTCGATTAAACTGTTCCTGGAATATATAATTAACAGCAGTGTCCATATCATAAGAATACAATTGCGCATAATATGGTGAGGGACCATATCCAGAAGTTACCGGACCCGATGTGATAAAAAAAAACCATATAAATAATACATACACTCCATCTGTAACTATATCGGAAACTTTATCTTCTTAGCTTAGCAAACGATGAATTGTATTTGCGAATGTTTTCAAAGTAATTTGTTGACTTATTTTTTATTGAATGATCATTTAAAGTAAGTCCATCATTAAAATATTCATATTGACTTAAGGCTGGTAATATTGCTTTACTTTATGACAACATGAAGTGAATGCAGTCCTGTCACCTAAACATTTTGACACTACAGCAATAAGACTAAAGAGAATAGTTATAACTTCAGGAGGTTCATGAAATTATGAAAGATATATCATTATTATTTATTAATTAATTATTTAAGTATTTACTTGAACGTAAGTCATATTAAAAATATTGTATGTAGGATGAAAAATGGTAATCGGAACGTGACCAAAATGAAGGATGTCAAAACGTCTTTTTATTTACATGTGTGTATACAATGTATATTTTAATTAATTTAATATATTTTTAATGCATTTTATATTTAAAAAAATAGCTTTGTGCACTTCTCCTGCATATAAACTTTAACTATGCTAAATTTCATGTTCATCCGTTCGCGCAATACGCTTAAAAAGGTTTTACATAGTTTTGGCGTCACGGATTAATATAAGTATATAAGATAAAAATCCGTTTCCATTCTAAGCTTAATATGTTATATTCTTTGAAGCATACATTTCTCAAAGTAACTCACAGCACACTTAATAAATTGTGTTATAAATTGGTTTACTGTTAATTTACTGACATATACGAAGTCATCAATATTCTCATAAAAAAATAATTTTCAATATCATATTGTACATATACAGGTAGGTAATCTTATGTAGGCGAGGTCCGACGACCTATATTCGAGAAATTCATTAAAATATTGCATTTTATTGTCGTAATAAATATAAAATTTATGAGTTATCAAATTTAATTGCAGACAAATTTCGAAGATATTAGATAAGATTAAATTTAAATAAATATAAGAAATGGTTATATACTGTGTGGGCTGCGGTATTATCGACATATATGAATAAATATGTAGTTCTGTTTGTACATTTCATTTTATAATAGTTGACTATTATAACGGCTACCGAGTTTTGTCTACTTGTATGTGTGTTCAGATTCAGGTTAAAAACAGCTAAACTGATTTTTATATTAATTTATACATAGGAGGCATTCCTCAATTAATAGAATACAAAAATTGTCAATAATGATTTTAGAAATTTAAAAAAAAGATTAATTTGAAGAATTTCATATTATTTATCTAAACCAATTTCAGTTAACTTTTGTGCACGAGGAGTATTATCAGAAAATTGATAACCCATTAAAATTATTAGTTATACTTTTAGGAATCATAAAACATACTCATTTTTTTATCAAATAAAATAACTACTTAAAATAATTACTGCTAAAAAAGCCTATGGGTTCAGGAGTGTTCTGTACTATGTTAGAAATGTGTACTTATAATAACAAAATATTTTTTCTGGGAAATTTTACGATTTAAATGATCATATTCAGAAAATACCCAAAACATTTTTTTTCTTTTTTATGGCAATGCAGGGAAACGAAATGGTGCGTCACCTGATGTTAAGTGACCACCACCGTCCATAGACACCAGGGGAGTCAAAAGTGCGTTGCCAGCCTGTGTTTGGGGGTAAGGGGGGGGGGAGAGGAGAGGGGAGGTAGGCCTCCGGCGCTCTCACTTACCGAACGAAACGCAACAATGCAAGCACTGTTACTTCACGTCGGTTTTCTTTGAGAGGGTGGTACTCCCCCGGACGAGCCGACGACCCATTCGTCCTGGTACCAATAATAGCTTCAGCATGGCTCTACCACCTACAACCCTACCACCATTACCTATTTTACTACCTGTATTATCCATATATTATTCATTGTAACAGTGATTTAACTTAAAACTATTACGAAGATCTGACCTCAATCACAGTGGTGCGTGTACAAACAGACAACGAATACATTTTAAAATGAATGAAGATTCATATCGTATTGATTTTGAATCTCTCAGGAACATAATCGTCTACATAATACGAAAACTACACAATCAGTAATAATAATCAGAATTTCGTGTACAGACGAAACGATTTCGAACTGTAATTTGTAATTTCTATGTAAATCAAGATCGACTCATTGCCGACTGTAATATAGATGTAAATGCAGCATTAAGCACTAACTGATGCGGCGTAGGTGATGCTGTATGCATTTAAATCTACTCATTTTAGATTCCGTTCTCAATAACAGAATGATTATCGAAACTAATGTATTGTGATTTGTTTTCTATAATTAAAAAAATAAACAAATGTATAGATTACGTCTCGTCCCAAATTCACCTGATATTTAAAACAAAATCGAAGCAGTCATAAGGACTGCCGACAGAAGTGAAAACACAAAACAATGAAATAACTGTGTTGTCTTTTGAATGTGTTAATTAATTATAGTGTGAATGCTAATCAAATCAAATCAAAATTACTTTATTCAGTTTAGGCCCTAATAAGGCAGTTATGAACGTCAAAGACTACTACCGGTTCGGAAAACAACCCAGTCATCGAGAATAACTGGCAAGAACCTCGATCGGGTACATTTTTTAAACATATATTTCCAATACATTATACAATGCTTTTAGTGGATGCACAGAGTGCAGTCAATTCCAGACATCACTATCGCTCACATACTGATCCACTCTATAATATCCTTTTGAAACTAAAACCCGTTTGACGTGGCGCTTAAATTTACAGTCCGGCAAATCGGTAACATGCTTTGGGACTTTATTACCTAAAAAACTATTACTGGTTTTGCTAAGTCTGAAACATGGGACCACCAGTTTATTACAGTTTCTAGTATTTAGATTATGCTGGTCTTTTACTAAATTCAGTTTTTTAAAGATTTTCCGGCAATACATTAAATTATCAAGAATGTATTGGGAGGGTAGAGTTAAAATACCGAATTCCTGGAATTTCGTTTTTAATGATTCGCGAGGTCCCATATTATATATTGCCCGAACTGCCCGTTTTTGTAATAAAAATATCGTGTCTACCTCAGCAGCCGTACCCCATAGCAGAATGCCATAAGACATTAAGCTATGGAAGTAAGCGAAGAAGACTAACCTAGCAGTGGTAATATCTGTAAGCTGGCGAATCTTACTTATTGCGAATGCAGCGGAACTTAATCTGCTCGCCAGTTTTTTATATTTTTAATATTTAAATTACCGAATTTGTTGATTGAAATTATTAACACTAGTGTTCTTTTCATATCTATTGGCACTCGGAGCAATAATTGTACACATATTTATAAAGTCTATTATTCAATCAAACGTATGATGTGCTGCAAAATAGCAATATTAGATATACACAAACCCCTATACTACGCGACGTATGTGTGACACAAGTCGTGCAAGCGCAATACGGCGGGTCACGCTTACTATCATGTCATGACGCGCAATTATAAATGTGTCTCCTGCAAAAAGTACCGCTCAACGTACCTAAAGTGTGTGTTCACTTCAAAAAAACTATAAAAATAAGGCTAATCCCCAGGGATACAAGGGTATTACAGAATAGACAAGGAAAAGAATTTCCTGTCAAGCAAGGATTAGAAAATGTTCTTTGCAATAATTTCACCAGAATTTTCTTCTTCTTCTTACCCTTATCCCACATAAGTAGGGTCGGTAGGTACAACATGTTTGCCATGTTGTGGTATATGATTGACCAGAATCTTATTCTACACTAAAAATTCAGGCAGTGAACTCATATTTATATCCTCTGAAATTGATTATGAATTCGTGTAACAGGAAAACAATTTATTTAGGAATAATGATCGGTATGTAATACTTTGGTTCGATTGTGGAATACCCTATTGTTGCAAATAAATGAAATGTCGGGTAGTTATACTGCGACTGCGTTTATAAGGGGCGGCGCTTGCCGTGTTGACTCAGTTAGATGGTACGTCCGGAGAGTCGATCTCCACAGGGACCTGGAGATGCTTTATATCTGGGCGTACATGAAATCACTTACTGGTAGCTATTTCGAAAAAGCCGTGAACCATCCCAGTCCGTTAGTGGTATCCGCCGGAACATCCCCCCCCTCGGCAGCGGCCCAAGCCTAGATCCGTTCCCTCGGCGTGGAGCCCTTGAGTGCGCTGCTCGCGCGATACAGTGACATAAAATTTACATCACTGCAACGACACTACACATATCACCTCCACACACATGCACGCATTTCCCTTATCGAATTGAAATAATTTAGAAATTTTCCGATACAAAATACACATAAGAGTTGTTGAGATATGTATGCTTGGTACACATATATGTTTCAACATGAGACAACGAGAAATTATAAACAAACAAATCCTATCTTAATGTTTAACATTAAATTCATAATAGCCAGTTCATTCTTAGAAAAACGGGCTCTGAGAGCCGATTTACGTCAAAGTCAAATTAGAAGAGTTTATCTTTACGTCTTCTGAGATAACAAACCTTAGAATTGGAGCAAAATATATATTTAAGAAACACCACTTTAATGTTAAAGCTATGACTAATAATTTGTAATCTCTTATATAGTTAAAACATTATTATCACAAGTACGTCCTCCGGTTTTATTCATTGGTAAGCAGTAGCCGGTTGAATGTAGAACACGTTTTGAATGCAGATATATGAGTCCACAATAAAGGTAACATCGTAAAACGCGCCTCCTATCCTCCGCTAGCAATCGACTCGACACATTTGTAGTTCGTGTGGAAGTTTTGTTTTGTTTTTTTTTTACTAGACATTCAGTCGGGGTTATTTCAAAGTTATATTCCTGGTATTTTATTTTTTATACTTGCTCTGTATTATTACGATACATATCAGAATATTAAAGTTCGAGAATTCTACCAATAGTCACCCTTTTTAACCCTTATATACGAATCGCAGGGAGAACCACTGGTCAGCTAGAAATACATTGTCTGATAGCCAAAGACGACAGGTGAATTTTAGTCACTTTGACGAGATCCATAAAATTTAAATACTTTGAAAATTCTTTAAATGTAATCAGGAAAATTTTCCTTCAAAGTAGTGAAAAAAATATTAACATGAATATTATGTATTTAAAAGAACAAAGGCCATGCTTGACAAATAGTAAGTATTAGTTAGTGGGTCCTCTATTCTAATAATGAAATACACACTTCTAATCGAAGTCACATTTCAAATACTTATAAGCACCAATTGCAGCGAAGTCCATTGTTAGCTGCAAATATCGAAAATCCCACTGGTTCACGAATTTTTCAAAACCCCTTCTCGGAAAGGTTAATCAAAGTTTTAGGAAATATTAACTTGATGTATAATTTTTTTGTTCTGAAGTTACTTTTGTATTCAGAGAGCAGATATGAATCACTGCTTTCTATAGTTAAAAAACCTCTTCCCTTCCTTTAAATTAATTTATTCCATGATAAATGTTTCGAATGTTGTTTAGGACTTGATAGTTTAATTTATATTTGCGATAATATAATTTAACCAGTTTTATTATTTTATAAAGAAAATATGAAGCGCCCCGCGATTGAACCCTGTGGAAATGTAAGCTTGAATATTTAAACATTTCAATCAGATGCTATTTACGTGTGTGGAAGTGCCGAGCTAGACAGAATGAATTACAGGTTACAGTGCTCCGAGTCGAGCCGGCTCGAGCCGCTACTGAATCAGTATAGTATTATTAAACCCTTTATGACGCCCTATTTTAATATTTACATGCTAAATGTTATGCTCAAACAGTTTATTAAAATATTTATACAGTTTAACGGAATTTCTTAGTAAATATAAACAAATACTACACCTCACTAAATAACGGCAATCAAACGTCCCCAAAGATCATATAGAAATAGTAAACAAATGTTATAATCTCATAAATTAGTTAATCAGATATGGCTTCATGAGTAATATATAGATACGTATTAAATATAGCAAGGACCCACCAGGAATATCCCTTTATAATTTCTTAAAATATCTGAACATTCCGAAAGTTATATAAACTCTTCAGAATAGAGAATATCCAAAGCAGCTCTAATAGATTCTTACACACTTTTTTTCTGAAGCAATGATGGCTTAGTTGATAGTTTGTTCGGATACCGCATTGGTTAACATAGGTTCGAATCCTGCAACTGAGTATTATGAGTATTATATTAGGTGGCGTAAAAATCAATATTTTTTATTTAATTTATTTGGTTAAATTAATAGTTCAGTTATTTTTCGCTTTTTACTGCCTTATTTCAACAACGAAGGCGTTTTTTTTTTTTTGTAAATTTTTTTTAAATATAGCGTGTGATATGTAATCCAAAATGTATTTACGCTTTTTCTGTTAGAATACTTTTTATACATTAAGGTATTGTACATCTCAATATTTTATCACAACCGCTGATAAGAGAGTAATAATAAATTAAATATGTAGTAGCAACAACTCAATATTTTAAATTCAAATGATCAGGGTGGTGGTGCCTCGCAGCACAACGGATGCTAAGGATGTTATGAAAAGATACTACCAAAAGTGGAAGCTAATGCAATATTCATTAGTGTGAACCGCTCGTAATGTTGTTACAAGCAACGTCGGCTTTTTTAACTACCCCGCTTTTATGTTCACGCTTATTTATAATCTTTCAAGGCTTTCGTAGGGACGTAGTAAGTTTTTTGGAATTATGCAACGATCAAAATAACCGCATAATTCAACATTTCTTTAGAAATAGATGATTATAAGCAGAGTTTCTCTCATGTGACAGTCATTGTGTTCATTCCTATGCAATAATCCATGCTTATAAGTATTTATTTTGCTTTAGTTATAGTTTTAAATACGTAGATAACTAATAACATAAGGGTACTTAAGAATGTAATTCAAATACTAGTTAGTATCTATTGGTAATTTGGCCATACTAAATCAATTTCCATTTGCTACAATAATTAGTAAAGTACACTACATATAGTTACACCCGTATTGTTGTATTCCGTATAAAGTCATTAACAGAAAGTTAATTGAACTCAAAAGTAAATCCAATTATCAAATGAAACAAATACCACCCAAATACCAATTAACTACCGCTTTTGTAGTGTAACTATTAAGTTCCACTAAATGACGGTGTTCATGGACTACAATGCACGTTAGACCAAATTGAATAATGAAGTTTGGTTTCATTATGAAAAATGTAATACATAATATGTCCTGAAGAACTTAAGGCATGTATGAATATAACTTGGTACGCAAACTGTTTTATTACATAAAGTTATATATGAGAATGTGATAACTTAATTAGAGAAGCAGAGAACCTAGAAAAATAATACTACCAATTTGAAAAAGCGAAGGTTAACAAATGTTTAATTATAAAACAACGGCTTCATAAAATGGTAAACTTCTTTGGCCGTCGAGCTTTTAAAGGCAAGTTGTTTCTGGAGGCGCGACAACTCCGCCTTCACTGTTGAATGATTCATGTGAATAACAATATGACAGATAATGATTACTTCTTACTTTGCGCATCTCAGACATCTCGCTAGATAGCTAATAGCGTATAGTTTATATGTGTAAATATAAACAGAAATAGCAAACAAATAAAGGAATGAAGAATTATATTTTGTTGTTTTCATATTTATATAATTCTATAGATATAATGAAAGTGTTTAGAAAGCATGGTTTAATATTCTATTCAGAACTTGTTAATACTTTTTATCAAACTGTTTCTTGTGCATTCAGTTTGAATTAATTAATTTCAGGTGGCTCATAGAAACTTGATATTTAATACTAGAAACGATAACAAATCGTGAAACGATTAATTTGTTTTGAATTGAACACAAGCAAAATGATTACAGACTTAACTTATAACTATAACTAACTATAAATTTAGACAATACTGCTAAATTAGTAGATCGACAAATAAATCTCAATTTCAATTCATTCAAATAGTTCTACAGAAAATGGTAACTAGGAATTTGAATAAAATACTGAAATCATGCCGCAAAAATAATGTCTGTTTATAGAGAGAACTAGTGACTGAGTTAGTTGCTATGCAAAATAGAGTAAAAGGAGTGTTCTGTTCTATTTGGATCTGTTCCCGATGAACGTTTATAATCTACAACACAACGCGACGTTTCTGTAATTGAAAACAGTAGTAATATCTATCTACTTTATGCCGTTCGAAATTAATGAAGTGAATGAGGTGATTAAATATAAAATAACTTTTGATGGTGCATTTTTAGTTATGTGACACTGTGTTCAACATATATTTGTTATGAATAGTCAAATGCGGAAACAGAATTTATTATTTAAGTGTCGATTGTCTTAAAGAAAGGAAAGGAATCTTGTTAACCACAGATGACACGGTAAAGTTGTAGATTTGATACTTTATGCCAAACAAAAAATACTATTCGTTCATTAGCTTGTAAACATGGTACTAAATTAATATTTACATAAACACAATTAACTCGGATAAAGACATATCTTTAAGCTTCTTGTTAAAGACACAATTGTAATATGATGTATTAAAAATAGACATCGTATATGCTATAATTAAGTGTAATTTACAATTGTCAATGAATAAAACGATTTAAAAGAGAACTAACGTATGGCTGTTTAAATAAAATCTGAACGAACAGAAATAAACGAAGGTTCGTTCACAGATTGAAAGTTAAGCAGATAAAGAGAGCAATAAAGTTGAAGGGAAACCACAAGATAGTGTGCATGCAGGCTCTGAGACTAACGGAGGACGTGCCCGTAGGGAGAGGAGCCGACCCGTCGCCGCATCGTGACCAAAATTTTATTACATATTTTTAACTCCTGCCGTATACCGTACAGATATGACAAAAATCATTTTAAATTTTTATATTGCAAGAAAACAAATGATTAATTGCTCAATCAATTCAGAAAATTCTCTTGACATCGACGTCGCCTTTTCATGTTCTCAACTATTCTTTTAATGCATTATATTGTAACTAGCTGTACCCGCCACTATATCCGCGTGAAATTTCAATTATAAGCACAGTGATTAATGAAATCATAGGATTGTATAATGTATTAAAATTAAATTAAAAACTCGACATCGGCAATTGAATTTGTCTCACTCTTTGTGTAGGATTTTGTTCTCCGAGACGCAGCATGGCACGACAGCATGTTGTTGTACATAGTACATATTTGAAAAACATTATAGCTACAGTAGTTCGGTGAAGCTGTTAAGGCCTCTTAAGGCTAATAATATAGTAGTTCGAGAAAAAAAAATTATAGCTACATTCATTTTTAACGGATGCACAGTGAGAGGTGTTAATTCCAGACATCAAAATTGTTCACATATTGAACCCCTCTATAATAAGCCTTCTCTTTTGTTTCTTATAATAAAGAAGATATACATATATACGAATGTAATATAGTATATAAACTGTTATCATACCAACTTTCATTAAAATCCGTTTAGTTGTTTTTGCGTGAATCCTGTACAAACGACAGACGAATAGAGATTATTTTTTTTAAATACACGGGAATTGTGTTCTATCATTGATCCTAAGACAAAAAGTATTTTTTCTTTAATATATTTAATGTACAGATTTCATCCCGTTACCCCTTTATTATATGTGTGAATAACAAAAGTAATATATAACTTTCAGTTTAATTCATTAATCTCTAATAATTATTAACGAAACGTGCTCCAAAAAATAATAGCGACTTTAATTTATAGGCATATAGTTAGTATTTACTTTAGTTTATCTAACAATTACAGTCCTCAATCAATATTACTCCCAATGAAATAAGTAAATTCAGACATCCGCTTCTAGTACTATTAGAAAATTTATTAAATTTTCAACGAGAAATTAGTTACGTATTAATTAAATAACTCAAAACCACAAATTTCGGGCAAAGTTCTTGGTGAGATCCAATTATCCAGAATTTACTTAAATTGACAAATTTAAATTTAACTAGTAATGCCATAGAATAGACAATGACGGGAAGTATTACGAGGAAGCTTACGTGTTCACGATATTTTATAGTTAAAAGGGAAGATCCAAATTCATAGATATATATTGATATTTGAAATCATCAAAACATAATATACCGGCCTTAGATTTAATTCTTTCAAGTAAAGTCATATGAAGTTTGTTCAATAAAAGACCATTTATAAAATAATATCGTGTTTCTTTTACTAGAATTTCAAATATACAATACACTGATGACGTGGAGTCTGTTTATAATAATATTTTTTGATTAAATCAAGAATATTCTGTATACTTCTATTATACCTACTCGAATCCTTTCGTTATACTTAATGTGTTGCATCTAATGTCGATGTCTAATAAAACAATAATGAAAATGTAAACTTTGATAATATCTGAATTCCGACGTACGCTGATCAAATTTTGAAACGTATCATAAATAAAGTCCACAGTAGCCGCGGCTTGCCTGAATTCGACAAGTTTAAATTTTATTGTTGTAAAAGTTTCACCTAGTGCTTTGGAATTCGCTTGAATACCCTCTGAGGTAACACTTTTATCCATGAGTATACCGCCGCGCTGGATAACGGCAATTCAGAGTGTTATAAAAACTTTTCTTTGTTTTATTCGCTCTTTGGCGGGGTCTGTTTCTTTTGTGAGGATTCCGCACCGTCTGGTCTCCAAATCGTTTTCCGATAGTATTTTATTCGTAATGGACAATAACACATGCTCCAGGGTCTATTGTAAAACGTCGGCTCATATAGACGACCCTATGATATTGCGAAATCAAAGGGAATTACTTTCCTATTGTAAGAGATGCGTATTATCAAAAATTTATTGGTCGTCCCACTTGTAACGGCTTTTAGAATATACTTTATATGTATTTTAGTTTAAATTTATAAACATAATACGCTTGTGCAATCTTTATTTCTAAAGACGGTTAGTAAAGTATTTCTATTAAGTTATCAATTTTGGTTTATTTTATACTTCGATCAATAATTAGATAAAGGGTCGCGTACAAAATCGAAGCCAATTGCTGTCTGTGTAAATATATACTTATGTAGCTATTTGTTTACAAAGAAAGGGAAAAAAAGGTTTTCAAATAGTTTTAAGTTCAACTTAATTACAACCATGACACCTAGTAATAAAGTCACAAATATTCAAAATATTATCTAATACTTACGATAAAACGAGCAAAGTAATAAATTACTCCCGTCACTTACAAATGAAAAGACAACATAAACAACATTTAGTGTGAATTCAACCTTAACACACAATGAATAAAGTACTTTTTCCCGTTATTGTGCCGGTTATTTTTGTTCAAAATTTGATATTATTTGTTTGTTTAAAGCTTAAAATATAACTTACTCAACATGTATTTAGCAAAAGTAAGATACTCCGGCCGTTAAATTGTTTCTTCGGGTATTATTTTTGCATCTTTTGAATACACCGCGGCATTGTGAAACGTGCTTACATTGGCTGTAATTCAAACAAAATAAAAGCTCACATTTCAAGTGAGCTGTTATTTACCGAGACGTATTTTTCCCGCCAACCCGATATCTAGTTATTGTTGATCGAAGATTTTATATATATTAAAAGTTAGTTGTTTTTTTAGTTAAATAGCATGCTCCATTATTGTTGTGGATTTACGACTGTGATATCTTTAAAATACCAGTTTCCACCCTTTATAACTCAGGCACTTTCCATCAGATACGTCACCCTCTATTTCTCAATAAAGCTTGTCCCCCCGACTTCGATATCCATAAACTTAAATGGTATATTTCCTTTGCATGTTTTGAAATCCTTCCGGAGGTCGTTATGAATGTTATATGATGTCTGCTAACTGCTATTACTGTCTGTCTGTGAGTGGACAGTGCTTGCGTAGGTACACTGGGTACGTGTTCGCGTGGCGCCGATGAGGGGCTATTTAAAGAACTTACAGGTTTTCTATGTACTAAATGTTCGGTTAGAAATGTTATTGTCTTAATGAAGCGAATTTTAAACACAAATGAGATCTGATACAATACATTACACTAGACGTATTTCGTTGAATATTTTGTTATAAATAAAAGGGATATTTTTTTGTCAGGTATAGTTAGACTAAGTTGTTATTACGAGTTTATTACAAAACATATACGTTTTAAAGACGAGTTTTACTAAACAGTGTCTAAAATTAAAACTTAGTTGAACAAAGTGTTGTGTTTAAAATATTTTATTACAGAAGTATGTTTAAGTACTGTCTAGCTAAACATCTGGTTTAAGGCAAGCAATTATATATGTTATTCTTTAAAATATATAGCACACTGTCTAATAGTAACAGTTATGATTTACTTATGAATCTCTAAATATGTTCAATTCATCCACATTCCCCAAATTAATTATATCCACGAAATCTATAGCTAATAACAAACGTCTTTTGCCGGAAAATAGAAATACAATAAATCAAATCAATAGAATAAGAACTGTCAGTATAGACAAGCGTTATACTATGCTTCAATCTAAACAATATTCAAATCGTGTCTCTCCAAACAAGAGTAAGGCACTGTTGTGTGTTCAATGTTTTTTAACTACGTGTTCAACGCATGTTTAACTTTTTTATTATATTTCGGAAGCTATTTATTTGTAACACGCAAAGGATGCTAAGAAGAAATTGTATATAGCTAGCATTAAAAAATTAAAAAAAAATCAAAGAACTTTGAATTAGTCCACTAAAGTTTATTACTTTAAATTATTTATATTTTTCTAAACAATGTAAAATTATTCATCTGGAAGGCTTAGTAATGGAATCAAATTATAGTAAGATAATTTCTGAATAGAAACCAACTCTTAGATACGCCTACAATGTAACTTAATGTATTCAGTTATATATTTTGATTGTGTTTCTAGAGTGATTGAAATAAGGATATGCCAATTTAGTGGCAGATATCTTTTATTTCAAATTTAAGGAATAATAATTTAACATAATAATAATAATAAATTAATGAAACATTAGTTAACGCTTCGCGAGTACACATCCGCTGACTTGAATATGCACAGTTGACATTAACTGCATCAGAAAATTCATTGCAGTCGAAGAGTTACGAGCTTTTTACTATCAACTAAATAGATTTCGCTAACCAAATTTACATCTGCGGTTCAAGTTTTGCTTCGGGGTTTATTCTCGTAATAAATTTAACGTAGTTGCAGCATTTCATAAAATAATGAAGTTTGAAAGGAGACCGGTGGTGACAATTGAACGGTTAACATTCAAACCCGTTTAGAATGTTACTTGGTTACGGATCTCACAATTTTTTATAGATTAAATAAGCTGTGTTCTTCTTAGAGGTTAAGCAAAATGTCTAACTGATTTAACTCATTAGAAAAAAAAATTCGTGATAATTGTCATTCTTTCTTTTATCCAGTTAAGAATAGAATATTCTAGAAAACAAGAGAGCATTTCCCAGACTTTTTGTTTATTACACAAAACTGGTTACAATACACGTTAAGTTCTGTTGACATTGAAATAGTGAAATTGTTACTAATGTAAGCTAATAGATGTGAAACGTAACATGCACATTATATGAGAGCTTAGAAATGTCAATGTAATTTAATTAATTAAAC
The DNA here is from genome assembly GCA_015888305.1 of Antheraea pernyi. Taxonomy (NCBI): domain Eukaryota; kingdom Metazoa; phylum Arthropoda; class Insecta; order Lepidoptera; family Saturniidae; genus Antheraea; species Antheraea pernyi. The sequence goes on along the minus strand of MU159040.1, from coordinate 208,655 downwards.
AAATTCCTATATACGAATAAATTTATAAATCAAAATACATTTTTTTTTTCAATTTAGACTTTTCATTTTATCGAGGCTAAAGAACAATGGAAAATATCAAATTTAGATTGGATATTATTGTATTTGTGGCACATTCGATAGGGGGGTGAGTGCTGTCCAACGTTTGTGGAGTATTCTGGCAGGAAGAACGTTTTGCGATTCTGGAAACGACTGTTCTTAGTGTTACGTGATACTGAGATGCATATTTGTCCCGATAAAAGTGAACTGTCAACATGGTTATTTACAATCAAAAATAAGAAGAACAAATCAACGTGGCTCTACGGGATTGCAACGTTATAAAATCATAAATTTATTATTTATATATATAATTAAAGTTACTTAGAATAGTCACTTTGTTTATATGATTTCCGTGAGATTTCAACCATGAAACCATTATATACATACATTTTCATCATTATTAATTGTTAGTTCAATACAATCTGTCTCAGTACGTCACATAATCATATTATCTAAGTTATTTAAATTGCAGATAAGCGTCAATTAGCGCAGCGGCCGAATGCTCCAATTATCTAGTTAAGCGTCAACCGATTGCAATCTCGTTGAAGTACGTCGACGAAGTTATTGCAACTTCAACGGAACCGTTCTTAAGAAATTTGTTCTATTACATAGGCACAGTTATATTAATTACTTATGTTCCAAGTAATTTTAAGTGGTAAATTGATGTTCATTTTCTAAATTTACTTGTAATAATTGTGTACGAAACGAAAAATATTTAATATGTTCTCGTCTCAGGAGACATATTGGCGCACTGTTTTGTTCTGCAGTGTAGTCTTCTTCGGTTAATCGTAAAAATAGGTCATGAATTCGAAAAAGTTTGTATGGGTGTTGTGTGTGAGGTTCCTTTTATTTCACATTAATTTATTACCACTGAATAGTAAAAGATATAAATAACAATTATGAATGACAGATTTTTCCTAATGACATTGCAAGCTCGAATGTACTCTTTTTTACGATGTTTTTATACTTTTCATGACGTGTGTGTTGTATTAAAAAGGTTAAAAATGAAAAGGTTATAAAGGGGAATGGAGTTCCTACAAGAATATTTCTTCTCGCATACGATCAGTGAGTAATTAAAGTTGAGGAAATTATTTGTTAGAGTTGATAATACCTTTCTCAATTGTAGCATTAACTAGAGCATATAGAAATGATTTAGTTAAGAATATTTAGATTCCTTGTTTGTGATGAACATAATAGATGTATTATGTCTGAAAAATAATATTTATAATCTAAAAAAACGTCAGCACCCTTCTGACGTGTCCTTGTGTTTAAATGAATGTGCAGTGTATTTATAAAGCAAAATGTCCTATAGCTCGTAGCAGTAGTAATCTGGTTGGAGCACGTGGCTTGTCGGCGGGCGCGCGTCTCGTCCCCTCGTTTCTGGAGGTTCATTCACAACAATATTATTGTGTATTAGTGTAACGCAATCTCGGTCTAATGGACCGTTACTCTAACGAGTTTCCTCTTCAAAATAAAGCACAGCTAATTATGGGACCCCAGATATAATGCGATCTGTGTTGCCAGGTATTAGATAGTAATCTTTACAAAGGTATAGGACCGTTAAGTAATTTCTAAATAGGTGTTAGAAATTACGAAACGTTCTATATCATATAAATACAATTATATCCTTATATATAATTATGTATTCAATTATATCTGTTTTGAAACTTTTATTTTAATTACATTTTTTGTTATTTATTGTAGAAGTAAAGAACGTAAACTATGAGGAATAGAGGCTTGTAAATAAAGGTTTGGACTCATTTTAAATCTTAACACTAAAACTCATCAATTGCTAATAAACAAAGAGAAAATACAGTTCAAAAACAGCCGAGAAAAAGGTTAAAAAAATAACATAGCTTTTTTTTATATTTCCCTTTTATTTCGAACCTCATAGGTTGAGATTTTATTCACTATGCTTATAAAATAAAATAAATATTTATAGGTACGAATAGCAACACTGGATGTTGTACTCCAAGTTTTACCGTGAGACCGCGAGGTAGCGCGCTGCCTGAGACTGCACCGGAAACGAGCAATCGATCGCGAAAGGGAAGCGGCGATTTGGACGCAATTCCCTTCCCTTTCCACACACGTACATGTCATGTGACACCACGTAAACCATGAACTTACACAATATCATGGATTTTATATAGTTAAAAAAATCATCCTAATTCTATCACAGTATTTCAATATGTCGAATAATATAAAACCAAATTAAAATTAACTTCCAATTTCTATAAATTATAGAACACGCCATCTATTGAATCTTAAAAGAAGTAATTTAAATGTACTATATTTTTGTGAAGATCGCAATAATTAGTATGTTTATCAAAATATAGTGATTTTTGACGCTTTACTGCTTCACTTTATATTGAGATAGGCGACATTAAATATGATAAAATATATCAAATCAGAAAAAAAAATATTTAAAATTAATTACGTAATAATTTAATTCTGAACTTATATTGAAATATTCCAGAATAAATTAATGATTTAAAAAATAATAAAACAATCTGACACGATATAAACATGAAAATAAATAATACTAACATTATTTTGTTTTTACAGAATACATGTAAAGCGAAACAAAAATGTCATCCTACTTTGTATGTAAAATCTTGAGTCTAGAATTTCTAAAGTGAAATTCGAGTACATCGAAGTTATCCCAAGAAGTAGTTGGAAGTGCGCTCCAGGCGCGACGCGGCATAGCTCGACGCGGGCACAATTTAACACAAACTATCACAATGAAAACACAACGTCCGTCTGTACTATCAACGTTTTGACGTTTATGTTGACAATATAACAATAAATTACTTTCTGCAGCGATAGCTTTTTCTCTGAAGAGTTTGCTTATGTGATTATGAAATAAACATCAAGGAAAAATTAACTTTACGTTATGTTTGTTAAAAAACAAGTACTAATCTTATTGACCGTTGATTGAATTATATTATAAGCTGTTACGGTAAGACCGTTGGGAGCCAAACAATTACAATATATTTATAGGTTAGAGTTCAAGATGGCGGATTAACGGAGTAACGTGAACCGAGCGTTACGAAAAAAAAACCGAATTGTTTTTGTCTATGTATGTCAAAAACCTTGTTGCCTGCAGACGGATTTATAAGCAACACTCGTAGTTTTTTACTTATATAATAGCGTTTATAGTTTTCTTTAAAAAAATGTAAGTAAAAGTGTAAAGCTTATACTATAATATGACCGTTAAGTTATTCATGTGCCTACTTCTAATTCCTAATCACCTGCATAAATACATATGATAAAATATATTTCTGTCAACATTTGTATTTACTACAAATAAGATTCCCTGATTTAATATGATCTAAATACATGTATTTAGCAAACGAAGCCGCATGCAATGCTTAGCTGGTAATAAATAACTTTGTGCGCCCAATTTCTCAGCCGATACAGGGCAGTCAATGAAGGAACGCATCGCCGCTAAAAATCCTCGCCCCGGCTCGAGGAAACCTATAAAATCAGCTTGATGGACGACGTGTGAAATGTTTATCTCGTGGACATAGATACATACATATAAATATTGTCACAGAGTCAGCAAATATTATATTTCTTTACCATATTCACATTCATTACTGACCAATTAAATAACTGTGATACGTCCAATCAGACTAGGGAAGATCGCACGTGTAAAATATTCCATTCATAATATATAGTCATAGGAATTCCGCACCATGTATAATCCGATGTGCAGTTTAATAGGTAACACTACTAGGGCGCAGACAACTTTCGTTAACCAATAGTGGCAAAGTTTTAAGAGGTGTTTTGGTAGGTAGTGGAGCCTCGCTGAAGCTATTACTGGCTTCAGCAAGAATGGCTCGGCTCGCCCGGGGTAGTACCACCCGACCCACAGAAACACCCACGTGAAGTAACAGTGCTTGCGTTGTTGCGTTTCATTCGGTCAGTGAGAGCGCCGGATGACCACCTGCCCTCCTCCACCTTCTCCTCTCCCGCTCCCAACCCTTCCACCCAAACATAGGCTGGCAACGCACTTACGACTCCCCTGGTGTTGTTAGTGTCTATGGACGGTGTTGATCACTTAAAATCAGGTGACCCATCTGTCCGTTTGCTTCCTATGATATAAAAAGCAAGTAAATGATATACTAATTATGTTTAGCTGGTATATTTCGGGTTCCAAATGTAAAAATAACTTTTAATTTTGCAAAACCAGAAACACGCATAGCTATTTTGTTTTACTGTCAATCGCGTTACTTGCAGATATTGTTTAAGATTAATAGAATAAAAAATATTCAAAGCTAAAAAAAGGTATGCTCTCTTTTGACATAAAATCTATGTACCTATCTAGCTGCAGTGATACGCCTTTTTTGCATTTGGAATGCGATTTATAGATGTATAGACAGATATTGTGTTCGGATACCGCGTCGATAAGCGTAGGTTCAAATCGCAGTAACTGAGTCGGAGCTTTCGGTGATGAAACCATAGCATAGTGGTAAAGCTTTACTAAGTCCGCTTGGCTAGCTACCGCCCTCAGGTTGACAAGCTGTCGGGAAGCACTTGTTGTTGTATTCCGACAGCTGCACTTGAAAGCAAGTCCCCTCTACGTTGAGCGTGTTAACTGTCTTAGAGCATATTATCATGTAACACCAGATGAGATTGTGCTCAAACGCTATAACCGCGAGTTCCGAATTTCGAAGTTTCTGTAAGGTAATAAGCGACTTAATTAACTTAGGTCACGACTGAACTAAATTATCTAGGGTGATTTCTTAACCCGCTGGAAAGATTTAATAGAATATACGAATCCTAAGTTGATACTAATCAGGTGAGTAAATGATAATAAATTATCTCATGAAACCAGTATCGTCGCTTTCGAAGTAAAATCATAAAACCGTATAACATACAGAAGCGGTGTGCCTGAACATCCCGCCAGGGTTATTGGAGGGTTGACTGTGTGAATATTACGTGTATCTCTCGTAAATTTTATTATTTTTTTCATAAATCCGGCACGTGAAAGCTTTTGCTAATAAAATACGACGTTAAACCTATCTAGAAAAAGTTCAAATATGAATAATAATGTTTTAATATTCTGACACAACGCCTCTTAATTTTAAATGAAATATAGAGAGTATCATAATTAACCAAATATCACAAGACGATTGATTTCTGCTTAGACCGTAGCTGGTTTTGAAACGTGATACACCCAAACATACTATTATTGCGAGTGTTACACCTAGTACATGGTGTCAGAGATTCCATTTAACATCACCTCCACAGGAAGTACCTCTCATTCACCTGCATGTGTTCCCCGAGTGCTGCTAAAGAGTAAAAATCTTTTGTCTGTTACAATGTTTCACATAAATTGAACTTCGCAGCAACAAATAGAGTAATCAATCAATTGACGATAATAAAAGATGGAGACTCTATTTAGCCATACGATTAAATCTTAGATTGTGGTTGGCAAGTATGAAAATCAGACAACTTAAACTCAGAGTTCTTTTTTTTCCACAAATCTGATAACTGAGAAACCCTTTACAAGTCGTTACCGCGACTGGCGGACCGAAGGATCCATGAAAATAATTACTCGATATTTTATGCAATATCGCGATTATGGCAAAAGCAGAAAAAGTAATACACTGAAACTATTTAATAAATCAAAAACAGATATTACAACGAAATTGTACAGAATACACTGATAAGATTGAAAGAAAAATATATACGTTAAAAATGCTTTAACCATCTATAAATTTTGCTTTAATTAACTTACAGAACGTAATCGTTAGAGATCACTCAAAAATAAGGCAGACATACGACGTATTTAAGTAATCTAGAAAATTCTACTATAGTATTTCTTATTGGACCAGGGTTAGTAGTTTAGAAACGAGCATTAATAAAAGAAAATAAAAAAGCTTATAAAGGCGAACAAAGTAAGAACGGTTTCTCCGCTGACTATGCATGAGTCCTTAGTACCTAATGAAAATGGCGGGGACGTCGTTAAAGTTGGAATTTTCTATAGGAAAGTAAAAAAGACAATAGCAAAAAGGCAGCATTTATAGAGAAAGTTTGCGGTCCCGAGGGACCGATACTGACACAAGTTTTAACAACAATGGGCAAATGGTTTTATGTCTTGGAACTTATAAACGTGGATAAGAATTCCCAGGAAACAAATTTATATCTCATATATAAAAAGTAGAAACCGGTACGTGTAACTGAGATTGATAAATCTAAACAACGTTGACCGATTTTTTTTTCAAACTGACAAGTCGCTGTTGGCCTGACAGGCTTTCACAGCTTCACCAGGATTTTTGGGCGAGCGCTTAGGGTACTCAGCCGAATGGCAATAAGATCAAGGGAACCAGGGTGATTGAACCTTGCTTTGAATACAACGCGAATCGAATTAAAGTAACGACGTAAGCTAAGGTACTCATACATGTATACTTTAGTGAGACACATATGTATACCTACATAAATGTCGCACAAAGGCGTACATATACATAAAATCTGATAATATTGGCTAAGGCTAACTAACCAAAAAAGAAAAAGGGGCGACTTCCAGGAGTGAACGTACTGTGTGAGTGTGCCACTTGTGTGTGCAGAGAACCAGTGAATACGGTGTTACTGTATCGCGCTAACAGCATGCTCGAGAGCTCTACTGCGGGAGATCGAACCTAGGCGTGAAATGCTGCTGAGGAAGGTCGCGGCGGGTGTGCGGGAGCGAAGTTGACCGCCCGATCGCGGTGGCGTGAGCGGCGGTTATTGTTTGATCGATCATCGTGAAGGTGTATTTGTTTTATATAGGTACTATTTTTATGGCATTCATTTATCACTTGTGGCGTCACGATACATAAACTTCTGTGCCGTTCAACACATAGTCTTAAAGATGAATATATTTCGAATACGGAAAATGATTATACAATTTAATCAATTATTTATTATAACAAACATTAATAAATAGCAAGAAACAATAAGAGATGCGTGTGGAACCGCAAACGCAACCAGTGTTATGTCGCACATTATTGATACATCAAATATTTGATTGAAGAAGGCGTTACTTTGCGGAAATCCATCATTATATTAGAATAGACGCTACTTTGCATTTCCGCCTGGAATCGATGGAACACTACTACGTCTGACTGCAACATAAAACAAATCAATTAATCAATATATCCCTTATACACATATATATTAATCAACAATATATATCAATTAACAATACATATCAATTAACAATATATATCAATTAACAATATATCAATTAAAAATATACATTTGACCAATATAAATATTATAATAATAAATTATCAATAAATTAATTAAAGTATGTTGCAGATTGACGTGTAATCACGATAATCGATAACACGTGTTTCGCTCCTTCACGGAGCATCTTCAGATCCGATGCGGGCGAGCGGCAAACACTGATCATTTTATTCATCATTTGATTTGATGATTGATCAAACAGATTATTGATAAAATTAAAATATGAAACCGTATATCTTTCATTATTGTTGACTCGGTGATCAAGTTCACATCTTTTTACTTTGCTTTTTTAACAAATTACAATATTGAAATGATTATTTACTTTTCACTTAACTATTATAACGATTATCACATACGACATTTCCTTAAATTTTGTTATGAATTTTCGTATTACTAAAACTGTTACGTCCCTAAACTGTTTATAAACTTTCTTCTTTAAAATAACTTATTTGTTTAGATTCATTTATTAGAAAAAATCTCTTTTTTAGTATAGTACGATAACCGAAAGCTCAAACAAAGTAAGCATATTGCTAATTATGAATATAAATAGCATAACGACAAATTCTGTCTTTGGTTAATTCATTGTATTTAGAAGGGAACGTGTATGAAGACAAATATTGATTAATATGTTAAGTTTGTTTACACAGTATGCACGTACCACGCGTCATACAACCGTTAGTCGCATAAATCTGCCACATAAGCTATTTGCTTTTATATATATTACTGCTTTATTGTCGTATATTTAAAATGACTGGGGTTTTTTTTAATATTTTACATCATAGTAAATTTATAAGTTAACAAATTTGAGCTCAATACTTTAGATCCAAACGTGAAAAGCTTTAATAGATAAGATATTTCAACTGTAAGATAGAAGACTTACTGTCAAATAAGTTTTAAAACAAACCTGCCATTTGAGAGCTATTTCGACGATCGCTGCATATACCGGTTGAGTTAGATCAAGATAATATACCTCATTTATAAAGACATAAAATCAGATAAAGTCGCAAGCGGCCGTCAGTTAATTATATCTCCAAATTGCGTGTGACAAACTTCGTTTACTTTAACACGCCTACATTTAAACCGAATTGTATTCCAAAACACAATTGTTGTAAAAAAAATTACAACCTCATTTATTTAAGAGATTCTTATGTAGAACTGTACAAGCGTTTGGTTCCCAAGTGTATTGTAAAGGAAACTACAATGTTTTCGTTAGCTTTGTGTCATCAAATATTGAATTTGTAAGTGGCACTTCAAATTGAAAGAATTATTGAAGATAAATTCGTATAAGTAAGTAGAATATTTTGAGTATGAATTAGTAAATAGTAAAGTTATGCATATACTTTTGATATATTCATACTAGATAGTCTGGTACATTTTTTTAAACAAAATAATACTATATTTGGAAGTCTAAATCGCGTTTATAAGATTTTTGAATATCAACAATGTTTTAGTTGAGATAGAAATCCAACTACAATCTTTTAAGTTCATCTAGGTTAATTTTTGTAACATCTGAACCGATTTCGACAAGATTATTTCTAACAGATAGATAACTTTTGATAATATTATCTAAACGTCATACTACACCTGAATTTTCACTAGGACTAAACAATAATTATATAAAGTAAGTAGTAAAAGTTGCTATTATAGAAAAACGCTAAAATCGATACAACATTCTCATGAAACAGTAAAATTATTTTCAAGAAACCAAGTCGCTAGCTATGACTAGTGAAAAATAAATGTGAAAACAGGCAAGGTCACCCGTGATTGACCTCTTGAAGGGTATGTAAAAAGGGTCGAGTACTTACATCGAAAGTATAGGCGTAATAGAGACTTGGAGCCGAATAATTACAAACAACAGTAAGGTCGGTTAACTCTTCCCGGCGATTGGTTTCGCCCACGCGACGCCGCGCGCCACCGCTATGTGCGTGGGTGTATCCGTGATCGTTTATGCTTTTAATATGTTATTTGTTTCTCAGTGTAATATTGCTGTATCTCGAACTATTGTTAATCATCCAATTGCTTTCTTTATCTTTATTTCGCATTACAGTTGAAACCGGTGATAACCGATTTGGTGCAGACGGGTCAGCTAGTGGTTAATAAAATAAAATATGTTCTTTGCAATGGAAAAAATAAAATAGTTTGAAATGAGTTATTTTATTTATAAAGGATATCATCGGGCACATTATTGTCAATAACAAAATTGTCTGGCAGATATAACTTCATGTTTTAATAGCGTTTAAAAGTTACTGATTTTTTTTTCCTAAAATTATTTATAAATAAAAATTTTGACCTGTAAAGGTGCGATGTGCATTAAAAAACACAAAGTTAACCGGCTACCAGGTATCCTGAATCCTGTTTGGAAGGGCATAATATATCTTCATATTAAACTACCAGCTTTTCTAAAATTCTCGTTCTTCCAACGTTGCCGGCTCTTGTACTAAGGTGTCGCAAAAAAGTCTAGTTACATTTACTACAAATTTTTGTCTTTCATTATACTGGAGAACCCATGCGTTTTATGGGACAAAAAGTATCCTAGATGTAACCTTGTAATATTAAGTATCACTGTGTCAAGTTTCGTCAAAATTGGTGTCGTACCTTCAGTGTGATACGTGTTCACAGGGACAGAAAGACAGACAGACAAAAGTCGTAATAGGATTATTTTTGGCTTCTATATCGATAACAAAATCTACCCCGAGTATAATTTTCCAAAAATATTTAATGTACAGATTTGTCCTTGTTACAATTTTATTAAAGTAAAATATAGATCTTGTGATTGATGTCGATTATAAGGTACTATTATATGATTTTAAAGGTTTTTTCGATTTAATTCGTAAACAGCACTAACGAATTTTATTATATCTTATACATGTAAAGTGTATGTTATTATTCTTTTGATAAGTTGTTTGACCATACAACTTATAAATATCATAATCAAGAACATAACGTTTTTTTTTATATGAAAACTGTTTTACCCGTGTTGAGCGATCTTCAGTAGGAGATATACTTATGAGTTCGCGTCAGCTACATCCTTGTGACGTATTGCGCTTACGTCAGACTAGTGACGCACAGTATCACGGTCGGTGTGCATGTAGTATTAATATTTTTTATTAAGCTTATGCAGCCCGTCATATGTTTGATTAATTGATAAACTCTATAAAGATGTATATAATTATAGTCCCGAATGCCAATACATTTGAAAATAAGACTAATGTTAATAATTTCAATATATAAATTATGAAATTTAAATATTTCACACTATAATTGATTTAACAATTAAACATATAACACAGTTATTCCGTTGCTTTGAGTTTTTACTTCTGTCGGCAGTCTCTCTGCTGCCTCTACTTTTTTATCAATATGTAGACATGATGTTTTCTTACTAATAAAACTTTACTTAAACTGTGAAGGTAATCTATTGGATATCAAAAAGGCGTGACACGTTACCTACAAATTACAAAAATTTTAGATGAACAATATTCTTGGAAAAAGGCATCTTTTAAAATAAGTTCCGTTCCAGTACTTTATATCCACAAAAAAACGTTTTGAAAAATAACAACGATCCGTACGTAATAGATTTTATACGACATTGAAATTCTGCGACAGCGCGCTTTCAGGGATACTTTTAGATATAGGAATATAACAATCTTTATTGAGTGGATGTCTAGCTGTGTGGAAAGGTCGTGGAACATTGTTATGCCTCATATTTCGAACACAATTGTAAGGTATTCCTTCTATAATACAACCAATATTATGGCACATGTGGATGTGGACCCAACACATAAATATAGATATAAGATATGGAATGTAGCTGAAATAAAATTGTCTTTTTGTCTTGAACGCAAGCCCTTACAAGATGTCAGTGTTTGATGCACAATCATTGAAAGTTCTTGGCCCTCGATTCATACAAGTGTATTGTTCTAGTAACAAGCGATTCATACGAGTGTATTGTTCTAGTCACAAGCGATTCATACGAGTGTATTGTTCTAGTCACAAGCGATTCAGGCAGTCAAAAAATCTTCATAAAACTAGTCGTACAAATTGTTTTTGTAGCGCACCATTTCAAATAAGCGATATCTTTTAAAATAGTGATCGCAATTATAAAATATATAAAGAGTGGTCTTCATTTACATCAAATTCCCGAAATAATTAACATATTTAACAAGGTAAGGATTAGATAAATACCATTTTGATCAAAATAAGTTCGCAAATAACCAAATTGTTTTTTAAATTATATGTACATAAGTAATAAATATGTTTAGTCTGCGTGCATTATTCATGAGATAAACATATACGGTAGCAGAATTTTCTAGGAGGCCTTTTTAAGATATATAATTTCGTACTATATTGTATTGATATATCTGTCAACATTTACCCGGCGTCGGATATGTAACGCTTGTAATTTTTTTTACAACTTTATCACAATACCTTTACTTTTCTCTATCCTAACTGATACATATTATAAATGCGAATGTGTACTTGTTTTCTTGTCACACTTGCACGTCTTAACTAGTCAACCGATCTTATAACATTTTACATACACATTGTCAACGGTACAAAAAAGGACATGAGTTACCTTTTACTCAGAAAAAAGTACTGTTCCGGAGACACAGATGAAATCAACTTTTACACGAGCGAAACCACGGGCAAGAGCTAGTTTTATATAAATTAATGTAATGTGAAAACCATATTGCGTATAGTCAAGGAGTGTACGTCATTTAGTATTTAATGGCCTTAAAATTACGAAATTTAAAATATGAATAAGAATAAAATTATTAAAATAAAATATCTACTGCAGAATAAACACGTGGATAAATAATCAATTTATAAACTTTGTCATGGTTTCGCAATTATAACCAACGTTTGTATAATTTTGCAGTGAATCGTATCAGTAATCATGTACTAACCAAACAATTTACATTTACTTTATACAATTTTGAAATCGTATTTTTGTATATTGTCTGATGTTCCCTCGTTCGGATCTGTTAGCAAATCTCTTCATTGATATGCTCGCCGCATGAGAACTATTACGGTCCCTTCTGCCTGAAAAGTTTTCCCTTGATATATACCAAAAGTTCCGCCTCCCTTCCCGTGTCACGTATTAGTCCCATTTTAAAAATACACATACGTTATACATTGATGTATGAGGTCACAGGTGCTGACTTCCTCATAGTCTTACAAAATTTATAAACACATCTGTTAATATTTAAAACTTTATTGAGTTCACGATAAAGTTGGAAATCGGTTGATTTTTGGTTGCCGATTGTACTGAGAGTTTAGTATCGACGAATCTAAGGTTATGAATAAAGCAGTAAATGTTAGTAGTCGCTGCTCCCCTGAGGTTCAACACACAATGTATTTCATTACGCATTCCCTTAATAAAGTAAGCAGGGAAGCTTATATTAGAAAAGATAATCGCGTGTCTTCATTATATTTGTTTCGTAAATGAAGGCTTTACATGAATACAAAAGGTATTATTTTAACACAATATATTATACAGCTTTCAAAATAATATGGTAATTAATTATACGATTAGCTTTACTATTCATAATGGCAACATTGATACTACAGAGTGAACTCACTTATATGTAAATACTAGAATATGACGATGAGTGTTTAATGATGCATTATAATTTGAGTATTGCAGCTTATTTTGCACCCGTAAAATATTTACATCTGATTTGAACCATCACATATATGCTCTAAGCGCTACAGTATAATGCTCTTAATAGTGATTGTTTCCACGGCAAGCCATTTCACCCCAATAACTAGTCTGGCCATAAATACTGTTACATAGAAACATTTCTTTTTCTCTACTTTTTAATTATTTTGAATTTGGAATTATTTTAAAAACTTCTTTCGATTTTGCGCTATTTCACATATTTTTTCGTTTTCTTTATCAAATTACAATATGGAATGGGGTGTTAAAGAAAATAGGATTTCCATGATCGCCTTGCACAAAGTGGGAATGGAGCCGTCGGTCATATTCCAGACACTTCAAAAGCTTGTTATCAGCCGTATGTTCGTATATCTTACTATCAACAGATACAACACTTACTCTGTTGAAGACCAGAAAAGATCGGAGTGGCCGCGTGCTGTTAGAACTACAAAGGCTGTTAATGCTGTTAAAGCCAGAATTCGTCAAAACCCCATTAAGAAGCAAAAAATCTTATCCCGAGAAATCAAGATTCTCGCTAGGACTCTGTCGCGTATTATAGAACAAGACCTGAAGCTCGGTGCTTATTGTCGATATACAGGACATGCCCTAAGTCAATCTTTACATTTAAAGAGAGTGGATCGATCAAAATGCCTTCTGTCGCGATACGCAGGTGAAAGGCACAGAAATATCCTCATGACCGACGAAAACAAATTTCGCGATTGAAAAACACTACAATGAGCAAAATAATAAAGTGTACGCTCACATTTCTAAAGAAGCTGCTTAAGTGGTCGGAAAGGTACAACGTGGTCATCATCTTGCGTCAGTAATGGTTTGTTGGGGCGTCTCTTATTAAGGACTCACAAAACTACATTTTTATGAAAAAGGAGTGAAAACTTCAGCCAAAGTGTATCAAGATACAGTTTTGGAGCATGTTGTGAAACTTCTCAGCAATACACTTCTTTAAAATATACCGTGAACTTTCCAGCAGAACTCTGCACCTGGCCACAAGGCACTAAATACTCAAGCCTGGCTTGAAACCAACGTCTCGAACTTTATAAGAGCTGAATACTGGCCCTCGTCTAGCCCAGACCTCAACCCTTTAGACTTTAAATTATGGTCAGTTTTAGAGAACACGACCTGCACTAAACAACATGGCGACATTGAGTTTCTTTCGAGCAGGCAGTGGCGAAATTGCCCTTGGAAACAGTGCGTAAATCCATAGATTCGTGGCCAAACAGATTAAAGGCATGTATAAAAGGCGTGGCCGTTTCGACTAAAATATTATTTAAATATGTAGGTATAAATTTTAAAAATATTAAATTACTTCATTTAAAAAAAAATGCATTTTCATTTGTAACAGAACTTATGGCTGGACTAAGATTACTAATTTAGTGAACAATAGTTATCAATACATATGCCACTTTAGATGGGACAAGACCACCGTTGTGTTTAAATAGTTATCATCAAGTGTAATGAAGTCCTTCTATAAAACCAATTTGTGAAGGAAACATCTAATATATATAAAGTCGTGTTAGAAAAGCGAAGTGAAACCAGTTAAGGTTTGTTACCAGAGTGTGAACACGCGATCCCACTTCAACTCAGTTTATTGAGCACGCAACCAAATAACTTTCTTGCACCTGTGACCATGTTTCTATAGGTTTATTTATTAAGAGTGGAACACTTTTATTAATAGCGTAAACTGATGGTAGATTACCGCTGGGAACTATTTTCTTAGTACTTTCCTTTGGTGATTCCAACTAAACCACAGCGTACTAAGCATGAGTTTATCAATCAGAGTCCGGATATAATTGATATGAAGATTTGAATACATTCTGCCTCGAGCTACAGATGAGAATTTAGAGATAAAAAAAACCTAATGAATTTAACAGATTTTTTTACTTTGTACGAGCCTAATTTGGTTGTATACTTATAGCATAGCCTTTGTGTACAACTCTAATATTATGGTGCCGATTTGATTGAAAACGAACAGTGCCTTGAAACACCTTCGACTATCGAAGAACATCGATAGGTACAAAGATTTACGGTAACCAATGTAAAGCATGATGACTGTACTGGAAAGTACCGCAAAGCGATTGATTTGCTTACAGGATCGCAATCGGTTTCACCAATACCATCACCTGGTACATTTTAAAGGAAATCGGAATCTGTGAATCCAGTGATTTCAAAGTTTCCTAAACTTTACCATCGTCATATCTAAAATTTCTATAAAAATTAAGTTCATGAAATTGCATTGACTTCACTGGATAAAGCTACATAGTTGGCCAATGAAACGGTACAATTTACGTAAAAATGTGGGTTAAAAACGTATGTTTGCGTAACTCCTACGAATGTTCTTAAAGATGGTTTTCTCGACACTATGGTAAATAAACGTTTTAACTTGGTAAAAAGTTTTCCACGAAAGGGACAGTAAACAAATTCTGTTTGTACACACTCCGGGGCGTGTTCAAGAGTTGGAGCCAAGTTGTTTCAAACACGCCATTTGAAGGGCGCAAGTATAATTTGTTATTTTATTATTCCGGGGGGTATTTGTACTCTATTTACCAATAGCTTTAATTACTGACGAATACCAATATGAGGTTTTGTCAAATACCATGTTTTGAATATTTTAAACATTTACACATTGTTTTGACCTCTTGAAATATTCCAAATTAATTGACACTGACAAAGGAAAGATAAGTATTTTTTAGCAAACTAAAAGTTATGCAAGGAAAGATTAAAATCGTATGCGTTTGTTCCATCTACCTCACAAATACTTAAGTATATATTTCTTTTTTTTTTTTTTTTTGAAAAAAAAAATAATTTCAATAAATTTTCGCACTATTAGGAGAAAATAAATGCATACGTAATTCAATACTTGACGTCATATTTTATAAATAGGCATATAGTCAAAGCCATGAAAAGAATATATATAAAAAACAATTTGTATATTTATAGCTTCATTAACACCAAAAAAGAAGTAAGAGAAAAACATGTTCCCACATTTACGATAGAGAAAACAAAGCTGACGAGATAAAATTCAGCTATTAGTGATGAACAAACAGATTAACGTCTCGGTACAGGTACAATGCGGTACAAATAAAGTTTTACGTTCAGTTGATGGCTTAACAATGTTCTGTGCCGGTTTATAGTTGCGAGGAAAACCCATAAACCAAGATATTTATCTGCATTTAGACTTAAAACATTTGTTAATACTGAAGATGCTTTTAAGAGAAATACTACGATATGCAAATTAAATGTGGAAATAATCAAATAACATCTCATATGTGAAAGAGATAAACGTATAATAATGGTTTATCTATAATGTTTGTTGAACGAAAATTGGGATCGATGTTGGTCATTGGTTCAATTGTTAAATTTTAAAAATAATTCAAAGTCATATGATATAGCCTAAATAGAAACGAAGACAATAATATTGTCAATAAATATTCCGATATGGGTTGTGAAATAGGACAGTATTTTAATATGACCATTTAATAAGCAGATGTAAGTGCTTAAGAATTAGATATACCTAGAATTGTCTTTTGTACGGGTCGTTGTTTCTTATCATTTAGCTTTTTAAAAAAAGCACACAATTGCTAAACAAATTTGTTACTGTGTAGTGAGCATTTTGAATTTGTCTTTGCCATACCGAGTAAACAATAGTAAAATCTAAACAAATGTAAGAATATACCCATACATACATAAAGAATAATTATTACCTTTTTAATTTTTTCAATTATTTTAAACATTATGCATATAATAAAATGAAGTGTCTGTATGTAATATCAAAATATATATTTTATTAATTGGGTATGAAAGTACAAACGCTACTGACAATGCAATTTGATGATGATAATGATGATGCAATTTTTAAATATTTTGTCTGATTGTCTGTCTGTTTGTTCCAGGTAACCTCTGAAACGGCTGGACCGATTTCGACGGGAATTTCACTGGCAGATAGCTGAAATTACAGCAGGTTACTTAGGCTACTCTGAATTAGACTAGCTGTTAACCACGGCTTTGTCCTCAATGCTATATCCAAAACGGTTGGACCGATTTTCACGGGACTTTTACTGGCAGATAACTGAACTTATAGGAAGTAATTTACTTTATTCTATTTTACACTAGCTGTTATCTGCGACTTTGTCCGCACGAAATTTAGCAAAAAAAATATGTTGTTCACTGTAAACATGTGCGTAAGACGTGCTTTGTTGTGGACTCCAAGAATAAATATAATTGAAATTCATATATCTCTACCTATGTATGTAATTTGAATTGTCTTTTTGGTCATTTTGGCGCTCATTTTATTTTATTTACCGCGCTTTCGTCTACATAACTCAGTAACATATTAGAATATTGTATCGTGTTCAATGGGCACTATTTAAATTATCGAATATTAAAAACTGATTAGACAGATATAAAGTTTTATATTTGGATTTATATTTATGCAACATTTCAAGACGTCAGCTCATTCACTGTTTACAATTCAACATTATAATTATTAATAGTAATTTTGAAGATAGAAGGGGTTTTTCTAATAAGATTTTTTTTTTTGTTTCCTCGAACTGACTACGCTATCGACCCTGCAGGGTCTTCACAGCTTCACCGGACTACCGATATTACCGATTACTAATAAGATATTAGACCATAAACGTATTACTTATTGGCAATATGGGCATATTATATCATTATAATAACATCTTTAAGTTATTGTTACATTACTTCCTTATACAGTGTGAGTGAACACTGAGGTAGTTATACAATAGATAAACCTCATTTCACACACTGTTAGTATTAATATGAGTATATCTAATGTACACGTTACATGTTACTGTAAGTGGCTTGAGTGTCGTACTTACAATATATACTTACTCTATCTTTTGATATTGAAATTATATGAAACTAGCTTTTACCCGCGGCTTCGCTCGCATTGAAGCCATTAAATAAGTATCAGAGATCATTACCATAGAAATGAATCAATATGATAACTCTATGCTATCGCTTAGCTGGGATGGTCAATTTTTGAAATTACTACGTACAGTAAAGTTTACAAAATTTAAAATAAACTTTATTGAAATGCAACAACAAATGTTAAAATATATTTCTCTGTAACAAAAATAAATAATTTTGGATTTAAACAATTTAAATAGATATAAATGCAGAGTATTAATGTAGGATATTTTTGTAGACTATATTAAAAGTTTTTCCATCGGGTGCAAATATATGTAAATTCCGCGCATTAGACACACGCGAACAGGCTACATATAGTTGACCATGAGAGAAGCATGGCCTTTCTAAATGCACTCCCGCTACCTGTAATGTCTGCCCTTGTGCTTTGTTTATAGTAACAGCAAAGCTAAGCTTGACGGGAAACTGAAGCCTTTTGAATTGGAATGGAAGGTCAGAGGGAATAATTGGAATCCAAGGTATGATAACACTTTCTCCCTTACCGACACTTGTTAAAATAGTAGCACCAAGTATATTCTGTCCCAATTTTGTTATCCGAAGCCTTGTTCCTTGTTTCTTGAAATGATATCCTGATTCACCTTTACTGAAAATTAATGGATACTGCAAAGCATCATAAAATTTATGAATATCAGCTACCCGCTTTAGCGTATTATCATGTGCCCATAACACTCGTGGAGAGCACGGGTCACCAGTAACCAAAACCGCAACTTCATTGACCATTGGCGCATTATAACGCCTCTCATGGTGGCCACGGGGAGTTCGATCAGCATGAATAACAACTTTGTAATTATCTGAAGGCCAGATGTCTATTGCACTTTTAAAGATCTTCACCAAAACATTGTTTGTGGCTGTGTAACATTCGTTGGATTTTCAATACTGTTACTCTTTCTACTCCTTCAATATACTGGCAACGACGATTAACTTCATTTTGTTCATCACACGTAAAATACACCTGCAAAAATTTATGCTGATCATTATTTTCTGGAAATAACGATCCAATCCGATGATATATCTGCCCTTGTACAGTAAAAGTTGGTGAGAATCCGGGCATTCTTATCTCTGTATCAACTCCAGAGGATATCATTTGAAAGCAAGAATTATACTTTCTTATTTTGCTTAAAAATTGCTTTGACTCGTCTGTAACACTTAACAATAAAGTTTTTAAAGGCTCTTCTAGTTCATTAAGTAAAGAAAGTGAAATTTTACCACTCGAAGCACATTCCAACAGTTTCATCTTTCTATTTGAGAGCATCGCAATAGTGACATTTTTTATTCATTGAGCCAATAACAATCAAAGGATGATTATGATATTGAAGAATCATATTGAAATCCAGTACCATTAAATACCGACCAATCTTTACGCATGAAATTTCGACGGCGCGTGTTCTGCATTTCAACATTATGAATTCTTCTCGCCTGCGATTTTTCTTGCGTTTCTATCGCTCTTCTAGCTGCCTGCAGCGTAGCTTGTCTTTCTGAATGAAGTCGTGCCTGAAGAGGAGTTTCAGATGCTCTCATAACACTTTGTCGCTCTGCTTGCTGTTGTCTTCTCAACTCTGCTTGAACCGAAGATTCTTGATTTCGTGCAACTTTTGATGCACGGGCCCACGAAGAATTTTTGGATAGATCAGATTTCCGCTTCCGAGGCATTTTTAAAGAAGAACAGAGTAAGAATTGAAACCAAAGAGTAAGATTAAAACTAAATAATAGCATATAACCACAAAAATGACATCTAACCACAAAAATGACATCTAACCTCAAAAATTAAGATAGTTTTTTACTGCATATATAATGACAGAAAAAAATAACAATAAATATAGAAAAACCCCAAACAGCTGAAACTATAGTCAATTGGATTGGATATTGACGTGACCGTCGGTAATACAGTGCAACGGTATTACAGTACTCAGGGTTGAAACTTCATTACTGGACTGCTAGATGGCGTTAAAGAAGCTAGATTTATAGATTATTAGATTTTGACACAGAATTTTTTTATTTTTTATATAAACATTTTGATCTTTTTTTTTATAATATCCTATGTTACTTTTAATACCTCCAAGAATATGTGTACAAAGTTTCATGATGATCGGTTGAGTAGTTTTCGCGTGAAAGCGTAGCAAACAAACTTACATTCTCATTTATATATTAGTAGGGAAGAAGGGATTAGATTTTGACAAAGAATTTTTTTATTTTTCATATAAACATTTTGATCTTTTTTTTTATAATATCCTATGTTACTTTTAATACCTCCAAGAATATGTGTACAAAGTTTCATGATGATCGGTTGAGTAGTTTTCGCGTGAAAGCGTAGCAAACAAACTTACATTCTCATTTATATATTAGTAGGGAAGAAGGGATTAGATTTTGACAAAGAATTTTTTTATTTTTCATATAAACATTTTGATCTTTTTTTTTATAATATCCTATGTTACTTTTAATACCTCCAAGAATATGTGTACAAAGTTTCATGATGATCGGTTGAGTAGTTTTCGCGTGAAAGCGTAGCAAACAAACCTACATTCTCATTTATATATTAGTAGGGATGACCTCGTTACTAAGCAAATTTAAAAATGCATTTCAATTTATTTAATTGACAATATAAAACAGTTATAGAAACTGGTAAGATAAGGTTTGAAACTTCTTTTACATTTGAAAAATATTTAATGAACAATAGATATTTGGTTTCGTCTTTTAATGCAAACCGTATATCTTCAATATAGGCTACATTGGCTTTATATTGAAATCCGTCGTGTAAATATTTAATAGTTAAAATGATAACTTCTACTAAAGAATATTTAAACAACTTTGTAAGGTCTAAATGCTAATAAAAGTGCTTACTTCCTCAATAATAAAGTTTTGTATGCTACAATAACGACGTGTTCTGAGAAAACGTAACGCCTACATATCTTCAACAAACATAAACAGCTTTGTAAATCATGGGACCACTGAGTGATTTAAGAAGCGTTCTGCCGATCGGCAACTGGAACCTCGGACATATTACTGTTTCTCCAGAATATCTATATAAATTATGACAAATATAATTTTGACCTATATCATAAAATAAAATAGTATATAAAGCTTTCCGGCGCAAATATCTGTGGGAACACATCGATATGTCTATAAATATCATCTTGAAAGTATTAGCCAATAAGATAAGCTTCAAAGAATCCATTAGTATCATGCCTATTCAATCACTAATAATTTGTAAACAGAATTTCAATATTCCTAAAAATGTTAGGGCTACAGATAGAACAATTTTATTTACATACTAGCTGTACCCGCAGCTCCGCACGCGTATTTTAAAATCGTATTAGAGAATTATAGAATTGTGAGACTATGTACAATTACAGAAACACTCTTTAAATACAATTGTAAGTACGACGCACACGCCACTAAAAGTAACATGTAACGTGTACATTAGATATATAAATACAAAGAGCGTGCCAAATGAGGTTTGTCATCAGCATAATATTTGGAACCATAACCAACCATATAACTACCTCAGTGCTCACTTACACTGTATAAGGAACTATTGAAACAATAACTAAAAATATTATTATAAAGATTTATATTTACATTACATTTAATATACATTGCCCTTATTATAATTAAGATTTAGTGACTATACAAAAAATAAACGCTTGTCTGTTCCGCAACAAATTGTATTATGGAACTCTTTACGTAATACTCTTATTAGGAAGACCTCTATATCATTAATGTTATTAATAATTATAATGTCGAATTGTAAACAATAAGCCGATAATTATTTCTGTCATTAAAAATAAAGAATAAGTTGAAATCTTGCTAAATTTCATGCAGACAAAGTCGCGGGTAACTGCTAGCCTAAAATAGAATAACCACAATTACTTTTTATTAGGTTCGTTATCTACCATTGAAAGTCCCGTGAAAATCGATGTAACCGTTTTGGTGATAGCACAGCGGGCGAAGCCACGGTTAACAGCTAGTATAAACTAAAATTGCTTAAATTACTTTTTATAAGATCAGCTATCTGCCAGTGAAAGTGATCTGAAGATCGATCGAATCGTTTTGAAGATAGCATGGCAGACGAAGCCGCGGTTAACAGATAGTCTAATTTAAAGTAGCCTAAGTAACGCGCTGTAATTTTCTCTATCTGCCAGTGAAATTCCCGACAAAATCGGTTCAGCCGTTTCGAAGATTACCCGGATCAAACAGACAGACAGACAGACCGACAAAAATTTTAAAAATTGCATTTTTGTTATCAGAAGCGTGTATACTTTCATACCCAATCAGTGAAAAAATTTATTTTGATATTACATACACACACTTCATTTTTATTATATGTATGTATATAGAAGAAGATAGATAGAATAGATGAACTATGCAAACAGTCAGTGTTATCGAATGCAACTGTTACGCCATGCGCCTCCGGAATACGTGCGTTTGCTGCGAATAATTGAATGCTGTAAGCAGCGGCGCGTTTTTTTTTTCTTGAACTGACTATGCTATTGACCTGTTAAGGTCTTTACAGCTTCACCGGACTACGAAGCAGCGGCGCGGCTCTCGGCGCGCTTTATATACCTGCGCAGACGTGTACAACCTACATCACCAGCCTAAGCTGAACCCAATTTCATATGATTGATCATATAGATCTGAGGTCAACTGACATTGGTTATTTTAATTTTCCGAAACTGATCATTTTTACCTTATATTTATTATTATTATGTAATCATAATTTTATATAGACCATTATTATTATAATGAAATTTAGTAAAGTTGCAGTCAATGCTACTGAAAAGAGAAAGAACAGTAGATAGATAGTTTAACAAATGTTCGACGTGATTCTTTAAATTGGCATAACTTTTTTATTTACGAACCGATTGACATGAAACAAACACTAAATGTTAAGTGAACCTTACCACGATATATCAGTGAAAACTACATCTAAATCGGATAAGGAGTTTCTGAGATTAGCGTGCACAAACGCACAGACAAACAGACAAACAGACAAACAGACAAACAGACAAACAGATAAACAGACAAACAGACAAAAATTCTAAAAATCATTGTTTTGGGTTCTATTGCATTTATAAAGACCCCTAATAATAGTTTTTCTCATATATACTTAATGTACAGACAGCGGTCAGTTACATTTTTATTATATGTATAGATTCTCTCGATAGATGAGTAAATTAATTTATAAATAATCTCTGATTAAAGTAAATAACAGTGGTATCATGTAAAAAGGTCCTTTACATGAAAGCAAACTTAATTGCAATAAAATAAATTTATAAAACTTTATCATTTATATTATTTCTGTAGCGACATGCATCTTGCCTCTGCGTCTTTCAAATCGTTTGCTCCTAAAATGGCTAAACGACATTACAAACGAACTTTGTGAATAATAAATTATAAAGCTGCAGACATCACATCCTTCTAGGACTTTAACCGAAGAGCGTACCTAATGGTTATATTTGTGAACCCAAACATTTATCACACTCGATAAATCAACGTTGATTTGAAATATTTCGTTAGCCAATTTACTCTAAACTTTCACCGCAATAAAATCGATGCTCGTAAATATAACAAAACTGTACACTCGAAAGAATTCCAATGTTGTAAACATGTCTCGTACAGACAGTTGATGTCGAACAAGTCGAAAACACGATTGTTTTTTTGTAAGACACTGTGGCAATCAACCGGCATTAGGTATAATATATACTAGCTTCTGCCCTCGACTTCGTCCGCGTGAAATAGTTACTTTGGGCTAACGCTAAATTTAAATCACGACATTCGACATTACAAACACATCTCTAACACTATTCTCAATACAATACAATAAAACAAAAAACTTTACCTTGTTGTAATAAACATGAATTACTAAAGTACCATCACATATAGTAACACTTGTGTTGAATCATTTGGAGATATATAATAATTAAAGATCTTGGATAACACTATTAAATGACATTACCACATGAAGTGTATCAGGTAACATTAGCATCTTAAATGAAGGCGGAATGAAAACCTTGCGAGAGCTGACTGCTGCTACAACACGTACCTGTAATAAAAACGGTAATATTAGTAATCTAACTAGATACGTTACGAGTAGGAAAATAATATGTTAAGGGCAAGGATTTCAAAATAAATCAATTGTGACGACATTTTATTAACAAATTTGTAAAATATATGGACAATATTTGAAAATATTAACTATTTCCGGTGCTAAACAAGACATCATTTAATATTTACAATAGAAGTCCTTTATAATATATCCAAATACAAATGATGTGATGCAATTAATGTATAAGCTCGCTTGAAACAGTACATTGTTTTTTTTATCAATTCTGATTATTTAATATATATTCGAATAAAATGCTTTTTGGAGTTTTACAGAACAGTCAAGAATTTGCTTTATAAAGCAGGTAATAATTTTGTGATGGTTTTATATTAATTCGAACTTCCAAACTCCTATTTACAAATGTGAAACCTAAGTAGAATAATAAATACAGCTGAATTTAAAAAATAATACTTTAATAAGATATAATTAAAAGACATTAGTCTATGTATTGTTTCATAACTAAACTAACATTGTTATCATTTAAGCTCATAGAAAAGATATGATAGAAATAACAGTATTTATTCTGTGATATTCGCTTCTATTTCATTAATCTTTCTCAACTTTTGCCTTAATGTTGACATTTATTGTACGAGATTTCCTTCAGTTTCTGTTGTATGAGAATACTTTTTAATATTTATTGAAAATCGTGTAAGCTTTAACAAACATCTAATTTGATTTTTATTATTATCATAATTCACTTACAAGTTATCAATGATTTGATTTACAGACGTCACGTAGTGATTTTTATATTTTATTCATAAAATTTATTTGGCTCTAGATTTTGTAATCTTGCTGGTGTCTTACGTAATATATAGTAGTTTGGTTATTGTGCACAATTGAATTAGATGGGAAATAATACCACGGAGCATGGATTCTAACATGCCACAAAAACTCCCGGGAAAGTTTTAACAAGACGGCTGCCATCTTGTTAGTACATTGAAATAATCGGAAGAAACTTGTAATGTCATTACTCGACAATGGCAATAATAATCAACCAGAAGATTGGTTGCCAAATATATAATTTAAAAAATATATATCAAATTGGTGATACGTCGACGATAAAATCTATCTATGTTATATTTGGACGATGATCAGGCAATTCTAGAATTTAAACGAAAGATATCTATATAAGCTCCTTAATATTGAAGTACACAGAATTCGAATGAAGGTAATCTATCAAGTCCAAACGTTCGCCGCTTTAATAACTGAATGTTGGACACGTTACACCTGCCGAGATTGACACTCTATCTAACTTCGTGAATTATTCACGCGTCGATGTTATCTGGAGAGTGCCGGAGTACCACAGGACTTGGCGACATTAGGAAATGATACTAATGGCAATAATGGAACGCTATCAGACAAGGTGAAAGTGACAAATCTTGTTTATATACTTAATTTATCTTGAGTTGTGGTTTCGTTTGACTTTGCCTGTGTTTTTAATTCTTGTTTCATGTCAATAGATCTTGTTTTATCTTAAATGGTTAATGTGGCTATAAATAACTGCGGTGAGATGGGGAATAAATTTAAACTGCCTAGTTAACTGCCCGATTGTAGAGCTGTTTCTGTGGTAAGCTGAGAGATTTTGTTCATTATTTGTTAGGCACATTTTAGTACAAACTGATAATTTAAATCGTAATTAAGTATCTTCTCATAAAGCGTTCAACCGGGCTAATAATTTTTTAAATGTATATTTATAAGTTCCAAGATCCAGAAGGAAAGTTTAATGTAGGTTAATAAAAGAAAATAATGTAAGACCATGTACTTGGTCTTCACGGTGTGGTTTCTGCAACTCAATATCAATAATATACGCGTGCTTCTGTGTTGCATTTGTTAACGGAAGAAAAATAAAAGCAAATTTTTAGTTTTCACTATCCAATTTTCGCTAAGAAGCTAAGAAATACTATTAACGATAAATGTCCAATATATCTTACATTGAGATAAATACCTTGAATTACAATAATAAATGATATTTTTAAAATTCAACAGATATGAATGAGACGAATGGATCGAGTATACGAGAAGCAGCCGAGCACACTAATCTTGAAAGAGCTCTCTGAAGGCCCCAGTTCACGCCACAAAGAGACAAGATTGATGTTCGGCGAATTGTGGGGAATGAATTATTTATGCTTTGAAGTAAGAAAAATGTCTTCTGATTTTGATGACATGAGCTCGAATAGGTTATTATTGTAAGAACATTTCTGAATCTGTTAAATATTGTAATTATAGACGGTGTCGTTTTGCTATTAAATGTTAAAGGTCTTTGAAGCATTTTGTTAAACAATTTGACTGCTAACTATATGTATAAATACAGCGGTCTCTGGTTTTGGTCAGATGAAACACGGAAAGGGAGGAGTTTTGATAGGAATATAATGTAATAAAACATTTTAATAGTTTAGCTCCGATCAATAGTGTACATGATATGGGAACGAGGTTGACTTTGACGAAGGTTGAACCAGGATCGTATTTAGGTAACTCAATTTCCTCGGATATGTAATAATCAAGTCCTGCGGGAATGACCCGACCTGATTCCAACTTTCAGTTTCGCTTTTATATTTTGAATGGGCATAAAAAACTCTTTATTACGTTAAGTTGGTCCGTTTGTAAGTTTGAGGATTTACCGCGGCGCGAACTCCTTTGGGCTTATTTCGGATATCGGTATTGCCCGAGTTTTAATTCTTCCTTCATCAGTTCCCTTTGATAATACTTTATGTTTCTTTTACTTTGTTCTTCTAAGTTATGTAAATGTAGGTACATCTACATTTTGTTTTTCTGCCGCACATTTGTTTGTCTTAAGACCGGTGTGATTTAATCTTTAATTCAAAAGTTCTGTTGCATTTATTTTTACTTGTAATATAGCAATATCATATTTTTGTTAAATTATTTCTTAATAAGATTATTGTAATAAATACTAATGAAGCAATATCTGAATCGTCGTTGCTTGATCTTAAGATAATGGCCATACTATATTTTGTTCCATATGCGCTTCTTTCTTTATTTTATTTATTAGTAGCCTTTACTCGCGGCGTCGCTTGCGTAGATTTGAAATTTACAAAGAATAGGCAATGTGAGATTACTTATCGATTAAGTAGTTAAGGTGTGAATGACTAACAAATAAACAAACTCACATTCGCGTTTATATTACTTATGATTTAAGGAATTTATGTTAACTAGTGTTTAACAGTTAATAATTATAATGTTTCATTGTATTTTCAATACATTTACTTCTCTTGATTTACAGGTACAAGAGACTGCTTAAAATTCCATTCAATCAACGCATTTGATGCATATCTCCCACGTGTTATACCATTACTATCAATTAAGCAATTAATCATTCTCACATTATTCAATTAAACGGTACTCGTTGATTAGAGTCGACTGATTAGATACGATGAAGCACGTTCACAAGTAATTACATTACGTACTGAAGCTTCTGTTACAATACTTAATGACCGCTGATCTCACAGCGAATCTAGAATAACATTGATATTACATGACTATGACAATTATAAAATGAAATTCATTTGACTCTATTGTTAAACAGACACTCTATATTCTACCTAGAATCAATTTATAAATGATTAAGACTTACAAGTCGATACAATTATTGGTTTAGTTTTTGTTTTTTAAATATTGTTGTGTAAAAACGATATATCGCATATCTGTTTTTTCCGTTCAACAAATAATGTTTTCCTGTGGATATTTCAAAGTGAAGGGCATCATGATATTACTAGCGGGACCGGTAGACGTTATCTCGCCCTGATAATAAAAAAACCTTGACAAATTATACCTAAACCCTGCTCATGAATCACTTTAACTACTGGTGAAAACCGCATGAAAATCCGTTCAGTAGTTGTTGAGTTGATCGCGAACAGACAGATAGACAGACAGACGTGGCAGAGAACGTGTTTTATAATATGTAGTGATAGGTTTTAGCGTTTGACCACAAAGTCACCAGATGTTAAACACACCAAAACTAGAAGGGGATGGCTCTTAAGTGCGTGTGCCGAAACACACCAACAAGTGCTCGGCGACAGATTCTCAACTTGACAGTGGTAGCCAGCCAAACGGACTAAGAAGAAGCCTGATATCATGCTATGGTTTCGCTAATTTCACGCTATCATCTAAGCCATGTCCCTTCTAATCGCTTATTAATGTAATGAGAAAATGAGGTTATTTGTTTGTTTGTTACGCTTTTAACTTTTACCTTAACTACTCGGCTGATCATTATGAATTTTTGTACATAAATTGTGAAGGGTACAGACAAGGATACGTACAGTATAGCTTTCATCATAGAAATATCTAGCTTCTAAGGAATAGGTCAACTCTACATTAGCGTGAACGAAATCACGAGCAAAAACTAGTATGTTGTCTTTTTGTTTGTCTGTTAGTGTGCTTATAACTGAAACAAATGAAGCGAATAATATGATTTATAAAATCATAGGCTTATTCTCTAGTCAGGTTTAAATTTACTTTTTGTTATATTTGTTACTAGCTGTTACCCGCGGCATCGTACGCGCTTTTTTAAAATGTATTAGAGAAATGTTAAATTATGAGTAAGTGTGTACATTACAGAAATGCTTTTTCAAAAACATTTGTAAGTACGACACGCAAGCCATCTACTGTAACATATAACGTGTACATTAGATATGTGAATAATAACAGTGTATCGAATGGGATGGGATTTATGATCAGTAACATACCTGGAATTTTAACCTACAATATATCACCCGTAGTGCTCACTTAGACTATATAAGAAAGTAATTAAAATTTTAAGCTATACATTATCGAACAATATGTGTTAAATCTTTTATTATATAGATATAATATGCCCGTATTATCGATAAAATTAAGTTAGTCTTATACGTTACTATAATCACTGAGTTATAATACTGAGTAAATAAAACAAAATGGCCACCAAATTGATAAAAAAGATAATATAATTTAAATTACACATATGTCATTCAATTATGTATATTTATTCATGAAGTCCTGTAAAGCACACGTCTCACGAGGTTTTTTTTACAATAAACAACATATTTTTGATAAATTTCATACGGACGAATGCACGGGTAACAGTTAAACAAATAAAATAGTATATGTCAACCGCTATAATTTCGGTACCGTACCGTATAATCGCTATATAATAAATATTAATATCTGCCAGGAAAATCCCCGTTAACATAGGTCCAGCCGTTTCGGACATAACCCGGAACAAACGAACAGACAAGCAAAATATAATAATATAAAATACCGACAAGATTTAAAAAAAATGTTGTTTGTAGCCATACCCATTCACTCGCCAAAAAGTTGTTATTTTAATTTCACATACACACATCTATTTTTATAATACCTAATAGATTGCAATAAAAAATTGGAAACAAAACTAACGTAGAATAAACTTTTTGAATAGGAACACAAAATAATCTTTGAAAATGTTTGCGATAGAAACTTACCACGTTACCATGGCAACGTATATAATACTAACGCTAACACGCAGCGAAAGTATTCAAAACGAAAAATGTGCCCGATTTTGAAACATTCTTCATTGGCGGTCCACTCCTATTGTTCTTAGCGTAATTATATATAGCCTTTTTTTTTGTTGCAAACGAACAGTTAGGTCACCTGCTGTTTCTCAGGTGGACAGCAGGTTCGATCCCTGGCCGCCCCTACCATGCGGCGGACGGTACACCATGGGGTTTTAGTCCGTGCGAGTCGGACATAACCCACTCTCTCCCTCGAGAGGGTGGCGTATCCATAAAGGATTTCCCCACGTAAATATAAAAAAAAAAAAAGGTCACCTGCTGTTAAGTGATCACCACCGTCCAGGGACACTAGCAACACCAGAGGAGTAGCAAGTGCGTTGCCACCCTTTTGGGGGAAGGGATTAGGGGTGGGAGAGGGAGAGGAGAAGAGGGGAGGGAAGGTGGGCCTCCGGCGCTCTCACTAACCGAACGAAACGCAACAATGCAAGCACTGTTACTTCACGTCGGTGTTTCTGTGAGAGATGTTTCTATTTTTCCTTTCATTTTAAATTAAATATATGGAGTTTAGATAATATAAATATTATATAGAAAAAAGTCCTACAATCAATGTTTATGTATATGTAAAATAAATTATGTGATACATATTTAAAAAATCATTAATAAAGAAACCAAGTAAACTTTAATTTTATTACACAGCCAGTTAATTAAATATATTTACCTTGCCCTACAGGTAATATCAACGTTTAGGTTTAACAGATACTTTTATTAAAACATCGTTCAAGAGTACAACATTACAGCGACACCGGAGTAAACGTTATATGATAAATTCATAAGCAATAGACATTCCACATACTGACCTCCTAATTACATTGTCATAGACTGTCAACGTGTTCATAACTTGTACATAAGTTGAATGGACACAATTAGTTAATTGGGCGCGAGTAGTTGCCCTGACGGTGGACTGTCGGTGCGGCGTGCGTGCCTCGCCTAATAAATGCTTATCTTTTCATTGACTTGAAGAAATATGTCCGTTGCAGATGACACGAAATTTGTGGGAAGACCCGAAGGTCGTTCAGTGGATCGATAGCAAACCAAAATAGTTACGATCAATATCTTGACGAGTTCCTCATTGTAACCTATTCTATTAACGCAGGCACCTCAAAGCTAATAATAGATGTATACATTCTTAAAGGTCTAAACTGAATAAAAGTTTTTGTGTATATTTTTCAATTTATTAAAAGAAAATATATTGTCCTTCATATTTTCAATTTTAAATCAACCTAATTATTTCTCATTATGCAGTAAATTGTTCAGACGATCATTGAGTAAACGATTTATTTAAATGCCAATTCGCCAGTCATTGGGGTACTATAAGAAAAGTTTATAAAAAAATCTGAAATTATACTAATTATTCTAGACTGCAGACAAAATACAATTTTCCGATTCGAAATATATATAAGAGTTGTTGTTGTTGTATGTCTCCCTATTAGGACGGAATCCGGCAGCCACCTTCCGCCATGCGGACCGTTGGGGCGGCTATCCAAGGGGAATAGCATAGTTCGATCCCTTGCCGCCCCAACAATAGGGAATAGTATAGTTCGATCCCTTGCCGCCCCAACAATACGGTCGGACGGCACACCGTGAGGTTTAAGTCCGTGCGAGTCGGACATAACCCATCCTCTCCCCTAGGAGGGTGGCGTATCCATAAGGGATTTCCCCAAGTTAACAAGAAAAAAAAAAAAAATAGGTCGCTTATTGCATGTATCAGGCAACAGCCCTAGCCGAGGTGTGCTGTGCACCCTTGAGCTAGTTGTCAAATAAAATCGGCTGAGTGCCTTAAGCGCTCGCCTTAATAGTCCGGTGAAGCTGTTAAGACCTTGCTAGGTCAATAGCCGTAGTCAGTTCGAAAAAAAACCGTACCCCATAAAATGAATTCTCGACCAAGATTATTTTGAAATTAAATTAACAGTAACTATTTGCTGTCACGAAGGTCACTATCAAGCAAAACATACATATCATGTGTATATGTATAGTGGTGACGGTTACCCCTGACGGTTAACGAAATTGAAGTACACCGATCTAAACATTCAGTTTAGCTACAGGAGTGTGGGCGCAATCTTACAAGGTAAGGACCTTGATGTAGTGCAGAAGGTTATTGCGTAGAAAATAAAATAGACAGTGAGTTTAACTGAGCTAAGTACGAGAATTATATAAATACTGGTTATTATATTCATTAAAGCTACGTTACTTTTCACACGCCTTTCTAACCATACTCCTCAATTTGAAAATAGACAAATATGTTTTGCCAACTTTCTAGTTAAAAATGTAGTCGGTTGAAGACAGTCTTTTTGAAGTGAAAACTTCGTTAGGCATGACATGCTAGTAAGCGTGACCGAACGTATTGCACTTGCGCGGTTTGCGTCAGACTAGCAACGCGTAGTATTTTAATATTATTATGTAATATTAATATTCTGTATTGAGATTGCGAAGAATGTTTGATTGAATAATAAACTGTATAAAAATAATCATTGATCCGAGAGTACAATACATAATCTAAACTCAACTTTATTTTAACCGCAAGTAAATTTGCACCATTCTTACATTAATTAAAAGGATTTCGTGTTATCGTGAACACAAGGTACGTCTATATCGTAAATGTCTTACTTTCGGCAGCGTGACCTTCATTTATCCTTTTATAGGTCGTAGAGCCGTGCTGAAGCTGTTACTGGTTCCAGCATGAATGGGTCGGCTCGCCCGGGGTACTACCACCCGACGCACAGTAACACTCACGTAAAGTAACAGTGCTTGCACTGTTGCGTTTCGTTCAGTCAGTGAGTGTACCAGAAGACCACCCTCCCTTCCCCCAAACGCTCAACTGGTCAAACTGTAGGTTAATATATATGTAAATTCATACTATACATTAATAATTGATTAATAAATAATTTATCTTTAGTAAATTTAAGGAACCATTGAAATAATTATTATTCTTTTTGGTCTTATTGAATCTCAAAATTTTTAGGTAACAAGACTGTTTTCACTTCATGTCACTTTGCTTCATGTTGTCATAAGAGTAAAGCAATATTACCAAAGTCAAAGTCAATATTTTAATGTTTAGTATTTTTTTATAATGACCTCACTTCAAATGATGATTCAATAAAAAAATGAGCCAAAAAATACGTTGTAAAATCAAAATAAGAAAGTTTGTTTGCTCATGAAAGTAATCTATGACTTAGATCTCCGCGGTTACAATGATGCAGTTCAAACTGATGTAGCAATTATATTTAGTAACCTTTATGATGAATTTTGAACAAAAATGAATCCATATTCAAAAGTCAATGGTAGTCATCATCATCATCATCATTACCCTTATCCCACTTAAGTAGGGTCGGCACAACATGTTTTCTTTTTCCACTCTCTCCTGTCAAATGTCATTTCAGTATTCACACCTTTTACGCACATATCGTTTTTCACGCAGTCCATCCATACCTTTTTCGGTCTTCCTCTACTCGTATATCCGTCCACAAACATACTCAACACTTTTCTAGTTACATGGTTTTCATCTCTCCTCATGACATGCCCATACCATGCTAACCTATTACTCCTCAACTTCTCTGTCACTGGTGCTATTTTCAAACTTCCTCTGATATACTCATTCTTAATTTTATCCATTCTAGTCACACCACACATCCACCTTAACATTCGCATCTCTGCCACATGTAATTTTCTCTCATCCGTCTCTTTCGTAGCCCAGCACTCAGATGCATACAGCATGACTGGTCTTATCATAGCTTTATAAACCTTCCCCTTGAGTTTCAAAGGCATTCGTGGGTCACAAGCTACCCCGGACACATTTCGCCATTTCATCCATCCTGCATTTATTCTGTTCCTCACATCCTTATCAATGCCACCGTCGCTTTGTATCAATGAACCGAGATACCGAAAATTAGAGCAGGCTGGTAAGGAAACACCATTTAAGGTTATAGGAGAAAAACTAGACGTACCACCGAAGTCGCAAAACAAATGTTCAGTTTTTGTTCTACTAATTTTCAAACCAACATTCTCCAGTTTTTCTCGCCATTTTTCCAGCCTACTCTGAATCTCGACAGCATCTTCTCCGATAAGAACAATATCATCAGCAAACAGCATACACCAAGGTGTATCCTCCTGTATGTCTGATGTTAATGCATCCATAACAAGAAGAAATAAATAAGGGCTCAAAGCTGAACCCTGGTGTAAACCTACAGCCACATTGAAATCATCGGTAACTCCAGCTTCGGACCTAACATGTGTTTTGGCTTGACCATACATACCACGAATAAGTTGTAGGTACTTTCCAGGCACTTTTTTCTTTTTCAAAGCCCACCACAAAACATCTCGGGGTACTCGATCATATGCCTTCTCCAGATCAATAAACACCATATGCAAGTTCTTATGTACACGTCTGTATTTTTCGCACAGTTGCCGAAGTGCGAAAATGGCATCTGTTGTCGCTCGTTCAGGCATAAACCCAAATTGATTTTGAGTCACTTCAGTCTCATCTCTTATTCGTCTCGCTATCACTCTTTCCCAAACCTTCATACTGTGTGACATGAGCTTTATTCCTCGATAATTATTACATTCCTGCACATCACCCTTATTCTTAAAGATAGGTACTATTATGCTATTGCACCATTCCTTTGGGATCGCCTCTTCTTGTAACATCTTATTAAAAAATAAAGTCAGCCACATCCATCCATCTACTTTTAAAAACTTCCATACTTCAATAGGTATGCCATCTGGACCTACAGCTTTTCCGTTTTTCATACCATTCACAGCTTTTCTTACTTCATTCTCACTTATTTCTTGTATAACACCTAAATTTAACGGTACAGTCTCAAAAGTCAATGGTAGTATTAAAGTTCTTTGTTTTGAATTAATCATTCTCTCTACTGTGTATCTATTGTGTATCTGTGACTCTATTGTGTATCCATTACTTTTCAAGCGATAATGCTAGGCATATCACTATTCCTCATAATCTACAGACTACATTTAATTCAATATCATTGGGCTAACTTATCTTTTTTTTTTTAATTATGTTTACTTCGAAATTGAGACTCTTACTTAACCGCTTGTTTTTTGTTTCAAAAGTATAATTAATTTCAATTTTTATGTAATCATACATTAATTTTTTATTTTATGTTTATATAATTTAATTAAAAAATTGGTATATTAACTCAGTAGCCATGGTGAAAGCCTTTAATTATATAATAATAAAATATATTGATTTTACAAAAGAACCCCAATAAAGTTGAAACATAAAAAATCAATTAATTATGGTCGCATTTCGAGCACTGGGCGACCACTGGTGCTATTTAGTTATATGAAAATGATCATCCTTGATATACCACCTCATGGAATAGATAAGCATCATGTGCAAATAAATAAAAGTGAGTTCCTATTGTCTGACAATATCAGTATTAGTCGTGTTTCCGTAAATATATTGAGCGCAAGTAAAGAAGTACTTTAAATACGTTTTCTAAATGAGACGACGTTATCAAAATCAAATCAAATCAAAATACTCTTTATTCAATTTAGGCCCTGAGAAGGCACTTATGAACGTCAAAGCTACCACCGGTTCGGAAAACAACCCAGTCATCGAGAAGAACCGGCAAGAAACTCGATCTGGTTTATCCTTTCATAATACATAACATATTTATTTTTATTATTACAACATAATTCACAGACACATAAAGCTACATTCATTTCCAGTGGCTGCACAGAGAGAGGCGTCACTTCCAGACGTCGCCATCGTTCACATACTGATCCACCCTGTAATAACCTTTATGTACTAAGACCCGCTTGACATAACATTTGAACCTACTATCCGGCAAATCGGTAATGTGTTTTGGGACTTTGTTATAAAATCTAACACTATTACCTAAAAAACTGTTACTGGTCTTAGTAAGCCTGAAACATGGAGTGACCAGTTTGTTATGGTTTCTGGTATTTACATTATGTCGGTCTTTTTCTAAATCCAGATTATCTAAGTTTTTCCGGACGTACATCAAATTCTCAAGAATATATTGAGAGGGCAGAGTTAAAATACCGAATTCCTGCAACTTAGTCTTTAATGATTCACGAGGTCCCATATCTTAGATCGCTCGAACTGCCCGTTTTTGTAGTAGGAATATGGTGTCTACCTCAGCTGCAGCCCCCCACAACAAAATGCCATAAGACATTAAGCTATGGAAGTAAGCGAAGTAGACCAACCTAGCAGTGGCAATATTTGTTAGCTGGCGAATTTTTCGAATGGCGAACGCAGCAGAACTTAATCTTCCAGCCAATTTTTTTATATGAGGACCCCATTGTAATTTAGAATCAAGTGTGATACCCAGGAACACAGTATTGTCAACTAAGCCAACTAGATTCCCTTGGATCTCGATTTTACTATCAGTTAGTGGAACATTAGGTAAGGTAAATCTTATGCACTTTGTTTTATCTGCGTTTAGCAATAAATTATTTAATGCAAACCAATCGGAAATTTTATTTAAAATACTACTTAGATACGTAAACTCGGAATCTATTCTTTTTACTTGAAATATAAGCGAAGTGTCATCTGCGAAAAGAACTACATCTGCACAGTTATCAACCACTAGCGGCAGATCATTTATATATACAAGAAACAAAAACGGCCCTAAAATGGAACCCTGTGGAACGCCAATTCGAGTCAAGGATCCCGCAGACGTTGCCCCATCTATACTAACTTTATGACAGCGGTCTTTTAAATATGAGACAAGAAGATCGAGAGAGACTCCACAAACACCGTAATGTTTTAATTTCAGAATGAGGGTACTATGGTCAACGCAGTCAAAGGCCTTTGATAGATCACAAAACACACCAATTGCATCCTGCGATCCCTCCCAAGCCCGTAATATATTACTTAAAAGCGTTGCACCAGCGTCAGTAGTTGATTTTGATTTTGTGAAGCCATACTGTCGATCATCCAGAATCTCTTGCGCTTTAAAATAACCTACTAATTGCTTAAGCATAATCTTCTCAAAAATTTTGCTTAACGATGGAAGTACAGAAATTGGTCTATAATTTCCAAGACTATTTCTACAGCCTGATTTAAATAAAGGAACTACTTTACTTATTTTCATTAGATTGGGGAAGGTTCCTTGTGCTATACACTTATTAAATATGTTTGCTAAATATGGTGAAATATTGATAATTAAGGACTGCACTACCATTACCGACATTCCCCATATATCTTCAGTATGTTTCAAATTTAATAGTTTAAAAGTCCTTATTATTTCACCTGCACTAATAGATGTGAAATTAAATTTTGACTTTACAGGTGCACTCAGACTTTTTAAAAATGATAGGGCACCATGGGCTGATGAGTTAATATTTTTTGTTACCTGTAAAGGTATATTTGTGAAATAATCTTGGAAAACAGTCACTACCTCTGAACTGTTTGAAATTAGTACTCCATCAACATCTAGATTATGCGTATTATCATTTATTTTATTTTTTCCTAATTCTTTATTTATAATATGCCAAACAGTCTTGGTCTTATTACTAGACTCAAGTACTTTATTTCCTAAAAATTTTGCTTTGGCAGCTACACAAACACGTTTAAAAATTTTAGAATAATTTCTGACATAAGTATGAAAGGATTCATCGCTAGTTAACGATCTCCTATAATACAAATCGTATAGTCGATCTCTACTTTTTTTAATTCCTATGGTAGCCCATTCACTAAAATTATTTTTATTTTTTACATTAAAAACTTTTCTTGGGCAGTGTTTATTAAATTCCGTCCTTATGATATTAAACAGGCCGTCATAATCCTCATTTGGATCTTGATTGCTAAAATGATTAGAAGATAATTTTTGAAGAATATTGTAATTTAAACGGTCTAATCTAGTTTGGGTTGTTAGTCTAGCTGTTTTCTTATACTCAGTTCTAGGTTTTTCACAGTTTATTTTAACCACTAGTCCTTTATGATCAGACCGTATCCCAGTAATAATACTACCGCCAATGGTCTCAAAGTCAGTGAAAATGTTGTCTATGCAAGATGCACTCTGAGAAGTAATTCTAGTTGGCTCATTAAAGAGAGGATCCAGGTTAAATGACCTAAACAGTGATGTGAACATAGCGACCTCTGGCGACATACTCAAAATATCTATGTTAAAGTCACCACAAACTAAAACTCGTTTATTAATATTAGATATTCTTATTAAAATTTCCTCCATCTTTTGCAAAAATTGAGAAAAATTTGATGATGGCGGTCTATAAACACATAGAATAATTAATTCGTCCATCTCTGCACAGGCCACTTCACAAATACGGTCAGTTGAGAGACTGCATATATCTTTCCTGTCTTTGAATTTTAGATTATTTCTTAATAATATAATACAACCACCACCGGCAGTGATTGTTCGGTTAAACACACTGGCTACAGTAAAACAAGGTACATAAAATAACATTTTATCCGGTTTAAGCCAAGTTTCAGTGAAACATAATATATCTAGTCTCTCTCTATGTAATAATAAGTCTATATCTAATACTTTGCCGGAGAAGCGATTAATATTCTGATGATATAATGAGATGTAACACTGCTCCTTTGTCTTATCTATTGGTTTAAAAAAATATTCGCAGTATCATTAGCTAAACTACATGATACTGCTGAGTCATCTAACCTATTAATATTATAAGCTATCAATGTAGCTACTTCACGTTTGTATTTTTTAGGGAGGAACAGTTTTTCCCTAGTCAATATAAAATTATGAATAAACTTATTAATATCAAAAAAAAAAATTGTCACGATGACAACATGTCAGATTGTATAAACAATTATTTAAAAAATGAATGTTATTATTCTTGTCTTTTAAAGATACTGAATAAGGGAAAGCACACAGCATTATTTTCCCTACGTCCAAGGATAACAGTTTTTCTGACAATTTATATAAATCACTCTTTTTTATATTTAAACTGTTACCTATTAATATTATAATATTACAGTTTTTGTCAAAGTCTGTGTTCAAAATTCTTTCTATTATTTGGTTAAAAGAGGAACCCGGCATGCAATAATTAATAATGTCATTGCCTAGATTCTGTGACAACATCAACCCCATACCCTTACCTATTCCATTACTAAAAAGATAAGTTTTTTTAACAGCCAAGACACTAGCACTCTTATGTACTTGGTTATTATTACTAATAACTTTCTTTTGTATATGTTCTGTGTCCAGTATAAAATTTTGAGATGAAGAAGGCATTATTGAGGACAGAGACAGTACAGGGACTGATTCCTGTGCCACATCAATCACTGACGATTTAATGCTACACAGAGACCCAGAACGATTGAAATCACTCAACACACAATCTTTGCCGAGCGACTCAACCTCTTTCACATTCTCTGTAACTGACAACTTATCAACTGACACCAAGTGTTCACATAGCTGATTTTGTGAACACTCATTTTTTGAATTTCATTTTCATATCATGAAATATTAGACGAGGTTGTGTTCAAAACGCTAAAATTTATGAAGTAAAAAAAATCTTATATATGTAACTAGTTTTTGATATCTGGTTTGACTTACCAATGCTTTTCAATATTTCGCCGTAATCTTTGATAATAATCTTGTATTACTTAAAATTGTATAATGCGTTACATATGCTTTCTACTCTACTGACTTCAAACTAATGAGTTCATAAAATTACTCGTCAGCACAATTGCAAGCAGTTATGTTAAGATAATTTATTCTACAATCAGAAATACTAAATTTCACCTTGTTTTGTTTTGAACCTTCATTGCTTGACAATATATAATTTACACAACACTATGGTAACAATGAAGGTTAAGTTTCCATTAGCGTTGATATGAAAACATTTGACTCACTACACAACTATTACCCTGTGGCACGGCCCCCCGCTGAAGCACCAACGGACCACCGACGTGGCACATTCTCAGCGGGACCCTAGCCGACCCACAGTGATATATACAAAAATAACGAAAAATACATTATTTCTTAGAATAAGAACCTCGGATGATGAAGAGATCATCGAAAATAAAACATTCTGATAAATTGATTTATTTTAAGTAGATCGAATCGCTTGTCGATGCGTTTTTATACGTGTGTTCTTATGAGCCGGTATTATAAAATAAAGATCCTTCATTCAATTTAGCTCCTGTAGATGTAATTATGGGAAATCGTTTTTATGTTTTGGAAAATATTCGTGATGATCTAGTGGTTTGACCTGTGGAATATCATTCCAACGAATTTTTCGGAATTCGCTTACATTAACTAATTTAAATTAGAAACACTATCGGCTGACGGTGAAGGATAACATCGTGAGGAAACCTGAACCTGAGGAATATTTTGGTAGTACTATTGTATGTGGGAAAACATAGAACTGTATATTTCTGAGCGTTTGCAATCGCCAATACGTCGTGGGCTGGCGTGGTGATTATACCCATACCTTCCTTCAGGAAGAAGCCTGTGTGGGTCTCCCAGAAGCTGATGATGATTGAATTGAATGATTATTACAAATTGTAGTTTACGAAACGGTTTGTTATTAATTGATGAGGTCGCACTGTCACTGTGATGGCAATGCGCTTCATCAGTCCCTTTAACCAATTTATCTACTGTTCAATTGATTATTTGGATTATTCAGTTTAAAACAGTTGACGATTGCTTTAATTTCAATTTATTACGTTTATTATGTGGAAATTAAGATATAAAAGTGATCTTCACAAGGACAATATTTGAGACAAATAAAAATTCCTTAAATGTAACTTTTATTGACTCGGGATATGTCATGGCATAAATTACTCGAAATGTCCTTTGTAATTTGAATAATGTATTTATAGTACGGTACGTCAGCCGCTAAGTTTAAGATAATCCTTATTTATTATTATTATGAACGGTGACCATTATTTAAGATCTTTATTTGAAGTGTTTAAAGTAAAAAAGGTAAATTAATAGGGGTGAGCTGATTTTAAATAAATTACAGTAACACGGCTTAGTGACCGCACTGTGCACAATGTAAACACAATGCATTCCGATAAGAACGACGACCAGTAAAATATCATGATCAGACGTGGCTGTGTTACTGGTATTTAAATATCTAAGCTAAGCTGTTGAGTATTTGCTGTTTGAATTCTAAACACGGCAAACTAAAGAAGAGTCACTGTATCGAGTACAATAGCAAAAGTGCGCGTCGAGACCAAATTCAGCTTGCCACAATGTATCGTGCACAATGTTGTGCTCGATGAATTCTGAAATTATTCAACCGATCTTTATGAGTGTCTTGGCATTTAAATATGATTTGGTCGAACTTGAGAGATAATTAATATTTCGATGAATGGCCTGCGTATTTTAATTTACAGCTAATTACAAATTTAATGATTGTCATTGTTGATTATTGTTATTAATTGTAAGTTTCAATCATCTCGATCAGATGGCGCTTTAAATTAGTTTGGTAACAGAAAACTGTAGGACCGACTGTTATAGATATCTCATAGATTTTTTTTTTATGTCATAGATGGCAAACGAACAAGTTGGTCACCTGATGTTAAGTGATCACCACCGTCCATGGACACTAATAACACCAGAGGAGTTGCAAGTGCGTTGCCACCATTTGGGGGGAAGGGTTAGAGGAGGGAGAGGGAGAGGAGAGAGGAGGTGGGCCTTCGGCGCTCTCACTGACCGAACGAAACGCAACAATGCAAGCACAATAATAAGCTAGTAATTTTATAATTATCAACAACATTTTGCTCTTTTTGTCGCTAACTAAGTAAGACCTTGAACTTAAGTACAGGGCTAAATTCACGTCCTATTCGCAGTACTTCCGTACATACGGTGACACGTAATATTTGTCAAAAAATTCACTTCACATCCAGCAGCATCCGCTCCATGTTCTCGTGATATTATCAAACACATTGTCTACCTGCGGAGCTGGCATGTGAACTGACTGCACGATACAATGGACGTGTAGCGCAGCCTGCGGGGAGCCACCCGCCTCATATGTGTAGGGATACCATGCCATATAAAACGATTGGATAAAATACAGCTCATAGAAAATATTACAGATTGAGTATAAAAAATGGAATTATTAAATTATACAACAGTTAGGCTTTGTTCCGATTAAAAACATACGTATCTATAATATAATAAAAACGTTATTAATACGTAGGTATATATACATTTTAACAATTAATTTGAAAAGTAAACATGTGTAAATAAATTTAGATATAAAAAAAAAGTTTGTCGTATTGAAAATAAATCTGGACGCTATGTTACTCTACAACGGCAATATTAGCTATTATTTATATATTATTAAGTGATGGAACACAAACCTAGAGTTCTGTAAGATTTAACAATAATTATACCTAATTTTAAAAATGAAGTGTAAATAAAGTTTTATAATATAATAAAGTATAATGAAAACAAATTATTAATTACAAAATAAATAAAAATGATTTACTATATAATGTAAGATATTAATATGTATTTAAATACCACAATATAATTATGTAGTTTTCTAATATAAGAAAATTTTCCATTTAACTGAAATATATTCACTAAAAATATACAACTCTTAGTTCATTATTGTCTCTAAATAGACTTTAATCTCTAGATTAAATAAATATGCCCAAGGTTATCTGTTAATTTAATTTCGTTTTAAAATGTTAGTACATTATATGATTTTTTATTTTCAGTTATATTAAAGAATATAGTTGCCAACAATATAATTTTTACTAGCATTAAATCATTATTTAGTTGTGTATATAATGATTAGTGAGAGGAGAAACAACTGAACCCAACAGCGAGAAGTACTCGTGCTTCCCATCCGAGTTGGCGCACTATGGTGTGATTTATTATGTTTTTTGTCACAAAGTTCCGGGAGTCAATGGTGTTTTTGTAATCTACGATGTAACTGTGAGAGTAGGGTGGGACTACACGCAGGGACTCTGCTATTGTTGGTAAACATTTTTTTTTCTAATAATAGTTGTAATAAGTAAAACATCATGGTGTGCGCAAAAAATACATTTTATATTTTTGGATACAAAATTCTTCTTTACAATACAGACACATTATGATATTTATTTTTGTATTATAATTTTATATAGGTATATGGAGAGAAAAAGCCGGACGTGTGTTTTGAAAGGCATTATAATTTTCGGTGATAATATTCTTTGATAAATTTTATGCGTCCATTATTTTTTTACGAAACCTCTAGCGTTTTAGTATAGAATATAATTTTATATGTTTGAGAACACATATGAATTGCTAATAGCTAAATTAATAATGTAGAAACAACAAGGGAATCTCTTATCCAAAGACAATGCATTATTGTATTAAATCATTATTGTTGTTATGTTGTTAGATATTATAAAATGCAATGTCTCTATCTACATGTCTAACCGTATGTGTAAAGACACCACAGTATCTAATTACATGATACTTTTATGAAATAGGAACAGGTGGATTCTCTAGCTAGGTTTCAGTGTATATTTTGTTACATTAGATAACATTTGGAATAAGTTATGAGACTAAAAGTAAATTAGGTAGACACATAATGAGTGCCAACACATTCTGCTGGCATTTTACAGTTAAATTTAATTAATAGTATAGTATAGTAATAGTATAGTATTATTCTTGAAAATTATTTAAAAAACTTAAAGACAACTTAAAGTACTGTACATGTACACTATAAGAGATTTGTACATATTCTCACAACTTTATATTTTTTAATACAATTTAAAAAATCAGCTTACATTAAATTAATTACGTAATGTTTAAAAAGTTTCATTAAAAAATTCTTAACACAATTTCGTAGAACACGCGAGCGACGCCACGGGTTAGTCTTAAATATTTCCTTCATTTGTCAATAGAAGTGCTTATCAATGCTTCGTCTTATAAAACAAAATAATCAATAATGTTCTAATAAAATTACCATATACTTAACTTTATCTAAATTATATTACGGTATCGAGGTATATTCAAGATTCATATCTCGCTCCGAAAAGCGAAACAATGTTTTGGACCGCATATTTTGATAAGGCCTTGTGAAGGTCTAAAAAACAAAGTGATTTGTTACTTCCACGAAGACCTCCCAGGTTTTTTGCTTTTTCATCTTTCTGTTGCTCAAGTAGTTTTATCGAGAATATTGACTGTGTTAAATTCAGTTGATTTAGCGTTAAATGTTCTATTGTCACCCTCAGATCCCTCAGATAGAACCCGAGTTCTATTGCGAATTTGTAAATAGAAATTAAATCATCGGTTTCATAATTCATTTATAATTCCAACATGTGATAACATTAAAAGTTAAGAAATAATACTAACTTTTACAGATACAAATGTTGTTTTTTAAAAGGACAACAATTATACGTACCGTATTTATTTTATATACAAGAAAATTTGTTAAAATGCATGAATGTTTGTCTAATATAATGGAAAAACAACTGAACGGTTTTTGACAAAATTTGAGGTTGTTATAGGTTATAAATTAGAATATCACTTAGGGTATACTTTATAAAAATAATATTGGAATAGGCTAAAATATAAATACATTTTAGTTATATTGGAAAACATACTGCTTCTTGAGAGATCTCGACGTACGCTACATAAAGCGTTAGAATTACAGGAAGATAATGTATGGTGTTTATCATATTAATGATTTACTAATGTAGGCAAAGTTGCAGCCGGTTATTAGTGTTGTTATATATAAAAATGATTGATATTGTCAAGTTTCATTACACATTAATCTTCGTAGAAATTATATGGGTTTAGGAGAGAAGCATAAGTAACCGTTATTTCGATACGCACGTAATACGTTGAGATTATCTGCCAAAAGTAGATAGACTAGGGAGTTCTTTTTAGGTTTATAGTTGTCAGCAATAGTTACGCATATGATAACATAAATTAATACATCGTATATCAAGATATCTGAAGGTTATTCTTCTTTTGATGGTGTCTAATTCTAGTTGTATTTGCGACTTCGTAGATTTGAAATTTATTTGATAAAGATCTTTTATATGTACTTTGTTTGAAAGTAGTTCAAGCATCCTCGCGGATATTAACAAGGAGTTTTGTTTACTTCACTAATACGGCAGAGATACATAGAGCCGGCTGTACGAAACTTAACTAATATTAATGTATTTATCCGCTAAGGACAGTATCTTAAAATTAATAAACGAAGCACAAGCCTTAGAGTTTTCTATAAACTGTACTAAATTGAGCAGATTGCTAAAACCCGTGAACTGTTTACGACAAAATCAAAGCATATATATAGTATTCGAAACTAGGATCAAGTTAATTGTGAAAAC
Source organism: Antheraea pernyi (assembly GCA_015888305.1). Lineage (NCBI taxonomy): Eukaryota > Metazoa > Arthropoda > Insecta > Lepidoptera > Saturniidae > Antheraea > Antheraea pernyi. The sequence continues at coordinate 163,836 of MU159040.1, read as the reverse complement.
TGATAAAGTAGTTTTGAGGATAAGTGCATTCAAGCATAAATTAAAGCAAATTACACTTCCTAATACTTTCAATGTACGGACGCCACGGTTCTGCCGTTTTATTATAGTATAAAATATAGATTATAGTGAGATAATTAGCTGAAACAATTATACAGTTGTAACATTAGATCAATGATTGACGTTCGTGTTATAGGTAAGCGGAGTGTATACAGAGCGGCGCGGTATAGGGCTCTACACGTGTATAAATTAGTATAAATGGCCGGCAACATTAATCTGGTGACGGGATCTTGCAATTAATATCTAATACAATCTCATGCCGGATAATATCACCGCTAAACGATTTTGAAATACTTGTTGTACGTTACGGTATTTCCGACCGGATAGTTCGCTTTACAGGCTGATATTATTATTTTACTATATTAATGTTTGTAGTATAAAAGACGTTTGAATATCTTTCAAAACGATACTAATTCTTGTTAGCAACTTTTCAAGCCTAAGATGAAGTGTTAACAATTAGTTTCTCTCAAAAAATTGTTTATGGTATAGATAACTACTTCTTATTAAATTTGCTTGTTTTTATACTTTATTGGTTTTAACATTTGACCACAATCTCACCTGACGTTAAATGATGATATGCCTTAAACTGGAAAAACCTTATAGCAACTGGCTGTTAAGTATAGCTCAAAGTGTGTGTTTATTACACAATAAAAGGTTTTAAAATTTGATTATTGATGTATAAATACAATAAAGGGGGTGTGAAGTTACAGTTGCACAATGATTGAAACCAATATCGGAGTGTAGAGTGCGAGTGGTCGCTGCGGTTAAAACACCACCGACACAGTTTCGTTCGTTCTAGTGTCGCTAAACGTATAAGGATTTAAAATGTCCTGGATTCAATATTCCAATATTTACTTCTTTCTACAGACTTAGCCTTACAAATATAATGATAAAGATGTGTTGTTGTACGCACATTAAACACTACTTGATAAATTTCCATCAAATTTTGTAAATTTTATTTCTTACGACACTCGGTTTATCTATACTAATATATAAAGCTGAAAAGTTTGTTTGTTTGTTTGCTTGAAGGCGCTAATCTCAGGAACTACAGGTCCGATTTGAAAAATTATTTCGGTGTTAGATAGCTCGTTTACCGAGGAACCCTTTACATATCATCACTCTAAGACCAATAGAAGTGGAGCGCCAATGAAGAATGTTTTAAAATCGGGTATTTTTTTCGTTTTGATTCCTTTCGAATAATAAAGTGTGTGTATATGAAATTAAAGTAACAACTTTTGGTGACTGGATATGGCTACAAATAACACATTTTTTTTTTAATCTTGTCGGTTTTTTGTTTTATTATATTTTGCCTGTCTGTTTGTTTTTTCCGGGATATGTCCGAAACGGCTGGAGCTATGTTAACAGCAGTTTTACTGGCATATATCCGAAATTATAGCGGTTGACATGTTCTATTTTATTTGTTGAACCTGTGCATTGGTCCGTGTGAAATTTATCAAAAATATATTGTTTATTGTAAAAAAACCCGTGAATTGTGTGCTTTACTGGACTTCAAGGATAAATATACACAATTGAAAGTCATATGTCTGTATCAAATTTAAACTATATTATCTTTTTAATCAATTTGGCGGCCATTTTGTTTTATTTACCGCGCTTGCGTCTACATAACTCAGTGATTATAGTAACGTATAAAACTAAATTAATTATATTGACAATACGAGCATAATATATCTATATAATACAAGATTTAACACAAATTGTTCGATAACGTAGACGTGGAAGCGGCCAATCAATTCCAAGCGGACGTGCAAAGAAATGTCCAATATACGGTATTTTCATTTAATACTAAGTAATTAAAGATTTAAGAACCTATGATTTTTATAAGCATTACGCGTTTAGCGACAAGTTTTCTTTGTTAAGATAATAAACAACACAGACAAAGCCGCGAGTACTAGTTAGTATATCAATTATTGTCATCGTGGTGAGTTAAATGTCAATATAACTACATTTTAAGTACACACATAAGTTAATTTGTAACCATTGTGTCCTAAAACAATTATCACTTTATACTAGTTGGTTAGAGAACGAATTTAAAATGGAAATAATGAGACGTAACGTAAAAAACATATTATAAAATGATTAAAGTTTGAACTTATCATGTAATATCAAGGGCTGTAACACGTGGGAAGCGAGACACAAGATCCATTCATGGCTTCAAATTTTAACTTATAATAACACTGAAGAGCTTTTAAAAGTGATCATATAAGACGCAAACATATATTCATATAACTATACACAAACGGGCACACACAAGCACACAAGAGCGCAGTTAAATCGGTGTTAACCGAAGAGACAAACTGCTCTGAAGTAGAAATCCACAAGACAGGCCTAGTGTGAAGATCAAGGTGCAATCTATAACATATTTATTAGGAAAAAAAAATTTATATTATCAATATATGTAAGCCTAGGATAACTTGTTTGGCGATAAATATTATTAATATGTAAATAAAACATTTGTCATCCCCCTGTATAATACTTCGACCTATTTCTATAGTTTAATTGCTGAGAAGACAGCCGCTTATCAGGTATATGACGAGGTACAATCTGGTATATAAGGTTTAAAGCTCGTCTTAAAGGTGAGCTATAATTATACGAACGAAGCTCTTTGACGTAAAGTAAGAAATCAAATCAAAGGTTAATTTAATTATTTACGCAAAATATTAACTTATTAAGTTAGCTAAATATAGAATGATTAATTAGATAATAAATGCCAAATAAAAATAAAATATTAAGGTTATCAACCAGCAGCGCAAGATACTGATCTGCTCGAATTTTAATGCACGCACGCAAAAATACTCGTATATACTAGAAAGAGAGTGAGAAAGAGAAAGCCACATGAAGAGACATAACGCTTCTTCCTTACATGACGATTTATATTAGTCATCTTCTACCGCGTTAAGGAACTTTTTTCAATAATAAGAGAAAGCTAGCAAGTTACCCATCACATTCCCTTAGAATTCCAAAATCGATCATCTTATTATCTAAGCAACAATTCAATTTACGTGTTCTATTTAATGTAATCGAGAACTTCTTGATAATAGATAATATTAACTTTATATACTTATACTAGCTGTATCCGTGGATCCGTAATCGTTTGTCTATATTTTTTGTAATAAAAAGTTGACTTATAGGGAAATAGATATTGTGTGAATTCTACCTGATTGTTGTATATATTATTACCTCATGTACATTAAATATAGTACACATATATAAAGTCTATGAAAACGGGTACAATAGCTTCAATAATTTATTTTGTACTTTCTCTCGAGTCCATAAAAATGTTTCCTGTAAGTTTGTACCAATGTATTTTCGCGCAAATTTAATGATCGTTCGAATATTTTCTTTGCAATAACTCCCCGATAGAAAAGTTCAAGTTAACATTAAATTACGTGGAAGTTATCCGTATTTCACCTTTCAGGTAGTTTTTTGAAGATATTATGAGAACGAAAGAAATATCATACGCATCAGTAGACTTCGCTAATTGATCAACTTTTTCTTTTATACAAAGGTAAAACTTTTCAAACGATTACGTGTTAATAAATGATTATATTCTCAGTGAGGATGGCTCACTTTTAGCGTGTTGGAAAACCTCCATAGGATCGAGTCCTTGCAGTGAGGGAGTTTTCAGTTAAGGAAGACATCCTGGTGAAGCCAGAACATAATGTTAAAGATTTTCTAATACACGTCTGATCAACTATGACGCTTAAGTTTAAATGTCAAACACTTAAAGATGTACTCGTATTCCGACTGCTACATTTGAGAGCCATTACTCATCAGAGTTTGCTTGCGTCTTAAAGCACATCGGGTTTTAACATCGGTTGAGATTGCAGTCAAACGCTAATTAATACGTACAAGGAATTAAAAAACTTAATAAGCATTTTAATTTACTTTTTGGTCGGTTACAGTGCGTTAAGGTGTCCACGCCGAAAAAAGTAAGTTTCAATTCTCGAATAAATTTAGGCCTGGTCATCATCAGAAGTACTAAGTAGCAGTCTCAAGTTGGAAAACTGTTAGTTAGAATTGGGTCTGAGAGTCATATCCCGCCCTACATATTAACATATAAAATAATTTTATTAAGAAGACATTTAGGGAACAGCTTAATTCGAATAACTCCTCCAAAAGAGACTTAAATAGGCGATATACAATAAATTGCTGTGAAGCTTGATAACTAAATGGCATCCCGAGTACTCGGTAAAGCCTCTAAAGCGATTAGCATAATTATCCGTATAATTGGTTGCAAATGATAATGGAAGACGCCGGGCTCCAACTTACGTTCCCTTAAAACTAGTTCCTTGTGTGAAGAGGAGAGAACAAAATTGGAATAAAGATTTCTAAGACTAAATTTTATAAGTCATTTAGTGTCTAATAACAGTGACAGTGATTAAAAGATGATTACTAGACGATGGTCATCGTCACATCGACCTGCAAACACACAGTAATCCAGTAGACAGATTATCTGATCAATCTCAAATAGTATGCTCTGAAACGATTCATCAAAATGGGACGTCTCTGAACACAGCTTCTTCTACGATTATTGTCTCTTTTTTTTAATAGGGTATCTAGTGTCTCTCCTCCTCTGGTCATCTCTGCCGCGGGTAAGCAGAGACATTACTTGGCTTGAGTTTTATTAAGGTCTTTGCTTTCTGGTTTTCATTATTTCCGTTCTTGCAGGAACTTTGCAGTGTCTTTGCCTTTAAAATAGTTGTTCTAGTTATCTTTGTAACGCTTTTGGCAGCTATCTATATATCCGCTTCTATAGTTGAGTCCTAGCTCATTTAGCCTTTCTGATTTTTCCTTTTTGCATTCCAGCAGCCTTAGAATCAGCTATAGTATTGTCCTCTTTTCTTTTTATTGTCCCTTTACAATTCAAGTTGTAACCCAAGGCCATCTTTTACCAAGGCCAGCTAATTAAATCCTAAATATGTTTTTATATGTCTCTGCTTTTTAAAAGAATGGATAGCAATGCATTTTTCCATTCAAACCTTTCAGATTGGAACACAAAAATTTGTGCAATGCTCTCTAATATAGCTGATAATAATGGCTAATAGAATAAAGATGATGACATCGTATAGATTGGTATTCGACAAACGCGTCCGTCTGCTTCGCGTCTAGCAGGTGCGTTGGCTGCCGGCCAGCTCTGTGAGAATATTAGCTCTATTGTAATATAAACAAAGTAGTATACTAATACCGAAACACATCATCACAAACGTTTGTATTTACAATAAAACTACTATTTACCACATTAAGGATTAAAGATATTTCTTTATAATTTTTGTTTAGATAGTTCTGTATTTAGTTGTATTGATAAATAATAATTCAATTGTGATAGATGATTTAACACTTATAACTAATTGATTTTGTACAAAACCTATCGGTTGTCTGAGTTAATCTCCGTAATAGTTAGTATACTGATTTTGAATATACTTTTGTGGGCAGATAGAGCACTTCTGAGGATATTGTATATATTACATATGGCATTAAGATCTTCGTTTTCTGTTTCACATTAAATTCTGCAATAAATGATATTGCTGTGGTAGAATGCGTTAGAATTTCCGCAATTATGTTGATAAAATTCTGTGCAACAAGAAATTTGTAATAATTGGCCGGATTTCGATCCGGCACTAATTTTTACCCGCATTGCGTAAAAATTTGTTTCTATTTGTTTACTAGCAATTATGAAAGCTAACTTAAAGTAAGTAAAAGGATTATATAAGGGTTAAGTTATAATATAATATAAAATTATAATTAAAAAACATAAAGTTAATTCATAATTTCTTCGAATAAACATGTAAATTGGTTTGGTCTATTAAAAGTAATTGTAATTTTAATGACGACGCGACTTAAGTACGAGAGAAAAGTAGATAAGTAAATGGACTAAATACATTCAAATGGTTTCATTAATAATTGTTTTTGAAGTTATACTTCTTTTGGCGCGTTAGGGAAAAATGATTAGAGTAAATTTTTACGATGCGCGCGCACACCGTCACAAAAAACCGACACCCTGAAGTTAGCTGTAGTCAACATTTTGTTTCTTTGTATTTGTTGTTTGTATTTCTTTGTATTAAAACTTTCAATGTATTAAATACCTTTTTCTATTGTTAGTGTTGTTTTTTCTACAAACGTAGAACAATGGGAAAGATATAATTTTTGAAAAGATTTTTATCTTGTTACGCCAAAGAAGTACAACTTGTAACGCATGTACATAAGGACACACACACACTTTTTTTACATAAAGTTCTGCTCAAACGAAGTCACAGGCACAGCTAGGAATATTATCAAATTATTATCACGTTTGAAATTTCTGATAATAAGAGAAATTCTTATAAGAATAGAAATCAGACATTACTATTATTTATGCTTTCATAAATTGCGTATGGGAGCAGCAACCGCAGCTTTTAAAATGGGTGAAGCTCCTAGCTCGGGGTGGGCGCTAGTCTGGCGCGCGTCTGGCACATCTGTCGCTGGCGAGGTGCCAGCCGATGCGACAATATCGTCATCTTAACTGTGAGAGAATATCCGGAAAAAATTACAGGGGTCTGTCTCCGGGCCGTTTATGAAGGAAAAACACTTTACTATTATTTAGCTACGTATATATTTATGTTTCCTTATTGCTAACTTTTTTTTTAATTTAGACTAGCAACCTACCTCGTAGTCACATAGGTATAACGTGCTACGTCAAACAGTCCAAGCGATTAACACATATGTATTCTTTGACTTTAATAGTTTTTTGTACATAATTTTAAATCTGTCATCTTCTATGATTTAATATCATTTAAAATTATATGCTCGAATTGACTTTTTTGAAGTGAAAACTTCTTTAGGTGTGTTGAGCGGTATTTTTGGCAGGAGATAAATTTATGATTTCGCAACATGACATGCTAGTAAGCGTGAACGAACATATTGCGCTCGCGCGGCTTGCGTCAAGTTAGGGACGCGTAGTATTATAGCACCTGTGTACATATAATATATACTGTGTACATGTAATATTGATGTTTTGTATTGAGCTTCTGCAGACCATCATATGTATGATTACTTAATAAACTGTATAACAATACATGTACATAATTACTACTCAGGGTGTCAACAGGTGTGAAAACTAGACTAATGTTAATAATTTCAGTGGTATACAAATTATGAAATTCAAATAATTCATTTCAATTAATTAATTATAGAAATTAATTTAAAAATTCAAAAGAGAACACAGTCACTTCATTGTTTTGAGTTTTCACTTCTGTCGGCAGTCCTTATGACTGCCTCGACTTTTTTTAATCTACATTTAATGATCAACGTAACTTACATATTGAATTAGGTAAGTATTAATATTTTATTAAGTAAACATTAAACTACAAGAAGCGTTAAATTTGGTAAAATTGTATTGCAAATACTAAAATAAAGCGACAAATAATAAAAACAGGTCAAACGTGACTCGGGCTCGGGCCAAAGGTTCTGAAACGAATGAGGGAAAACATTTTTTTTTAATATATATATAGTGTCACGAAACTGAAGCATTTGGAGCGCGAGTTCGATTCGTCCTTGGTCGAATTTTTATAAAGTTGTGACTTATCGTGCCGTGTGATTTTACAATCTGGTTGAAGTCGTATACCCTGTTGAAATAATAAGCTCTACTATTTATATAACGAACTTCTTCAATAACTTTAACTATAACGTAAAGAGTAGAATACAGTTTACAAATATTGTTTTACATTCATGACAATATATAGTTCTATTATCGAATTACTTACTTCTGTTGTTAGAATTTGTATATAGAATAATATACGGGACGGTAATTTGTCAAGCAATTTAAAGTGAAAGAAAATAGAAGAAGACGTAGTGGTGGACACACTGCCGCATAGATATATGTATTAATATATTATTGTCTTTATTTATACATACATATATATATATATATATATATATATATATTGTATCTTTGGAATAAATCAAGTAAAGCCGCTGCCACGAACTTCAATAAGCATACATTTTCTGGACAAACTATTCGCTTTATCAGAATAATTTTTATTACTGAAATAGTATTTCAATTACTGAGGTTATAGGTTGCAAGTAAAGTCTTAACTGGTTTTATATAATACAAAAAACTAACTCGATAAATTTTACACAATCAAAAGAGGATTCTTTGTAAAAATAGATAAAAAGCGTATAATTGTATTTAATAAATGTAAAAACTTCAAAATAATTTCCGATATATACATGAAATCATTCACTATTTGTTAGTGATCTTCTATAATGTAGATCTCGATCTCTACTTCTTTAATGCCTTCCTTATAACGATAACCTTTTTTGGGCAATGTTTACTAAATTCAGTGCTTATTTATTAAATAAGCTGTCATAGTAAATATCTGGTTCTTTATTAATAAAATACTTAAAAAATAAAAAAGGAATTCTTGAAAATAAATGCGATTTAAAACAAACGCTGATCTTTATGTTACTTTATGCTGATGGACAGGCGAGTGACACATTGTTTTGTATAACCCACAACTAATTTTATGACGTGTAGACGCTTTTATGATGTTGTTTTATGTACAATAAAATCCTAACTCATACTTTTTTCATGTCAAAAACTTTAGTCACCACAAGCAAATAAAATCGCAGAATAACTGCGGATATTTTTAAGTTTAGGAGACCGGAGAAATGAAATAATATATTTGTTTTATGAGGTTGTTAACTCGCCAGCTGAATCCTCAAAACTAATACGTTGTTTATTGACGTTAAAATTTATAGTTATGTGCAGTTTTTATTATAAGGATTCTGCAAAATAATGGCAGTGAATTAAATGATGACCGCAGAACTTCGACTATCGTTAAAAATTGAATACTGGAATATTTATAGTATGTACACATAGTTACGACCAACGACGTGAAAAAAAGATACAAAAGTATCCGAAAAAACTGAATTTAAACTATATAAATTAAAACATTTGATTCCGTTACAAATTGTTTTTGTCATAATCTATTATATACCATAATAACACAGTAACGAGGCCAAATTAAATATATTTTTTTAAATTTTAATCGTGGTAGACTTTGTTATCCATATAGAAGCCAAAAATAATCCATTTACAATTTTTGTCTATCTGTCTGTCTGTCTCTGTGAACACGTATCACTCTGAAAGTACAGAACCAATTTTGACGAAACTTGACACAGTGATAACTAATATTACAAGTTTAGATCTAGGATACTTTTTGTCTCATAAAACGCAAGGGGTTCTCCAGGATAACGAAAGACAAAAATTTGTAGTTAATGTAACTGTGGAAGAACGAGAATTTTAGAAAAGCTGGTTCTTTTATATATATATTCAATTATGATCTTGCAAACAGGATTCAGGATACCTGGTAGTCGGTTAACGTTGTGTTTTTTAATGCGCATCTCACCTATACAGGTCAAAATTTTGATTTATAAATAATTTTAGGAACTTTCTTTTTCAGTAACTTTTAAATGCTATTAAAAACATGAATTTATCACAGCTAAACTTTTTTATATAAAATAATGTGCCCGATGATATATTGTATAAATAAAAATAATAACTTTGAAACCATTTTATTTTTCCATTACAAAGAACACGTTTCGTTTTATTAACCACCGTAAACAATGAAAACCAACGATAAACGTTAACATATGACTTAGGACTGACGCCATCTTAAATACCTGCGTCGATAATATACGCTACCACAATTATAGTTATCTTTATCGCGCAGCCAGAGTTGCAATAAGTTGCAGCAGAGTTACATATAGTTAAGTTATTCTATGTACAAAATATATTATTTTTATAGTAATAAATCGGTTTGACTATTGCGTAAATAATTGAATTAATGTTTGGAACATTAAATTTGTACTTATTTATGTCTAAATAAAATAATAATAAAATTACGGCTATTCCAATATGGTTTGAAATTACTTGTATTTTTATTTACAAAAAATAGCACCAGGCACATTATTGTCAATAACAAAAATGTCTGGCGATAATAATTCCATGTTTCAAAATTAGTGAATAAAAAACATCCTAAAATTATTTAAAAATCAATATTTTGCACTAACTAAATTTGGCACATTTTTTTTACTGAGTAAATTTTATACAATTCATTTTACTATAACTCGCCGATATTTGACGCTATGGTAATATTATAAAGTTAGCGAATATGTTTGTAGGGGGTCATCTGCGAAACTACTAGTCTAACCTCTGAAAACGTTTTAGCCGTTAGAAAACTAAATACTATAATTATATTTTAGTTGTTATAAAGTTGTAATATTGTAATTGATACGAATGAAACCAGGGACGGTTGTTAGTAGGTTATAAATATTATGTAAGTGTAGATAATAGATAGATAAATTGGACAAAAGTGAACAGAAACAATGTTACAGACGAGTCTCGAACATGCTCGACGAAAACATTTATCCAGTATATTTTCAGTTTCAATGGTTAAAAGTTAGTAATGCGAACCGACAGATATCGCCGAACATCTGTTGCTGAGTTTACTTACTTAAACAAGATAAAATATTAACTTTGTTTCTGGTTAAGAATAAACAATTCATTAATGAAATCACTTATTATAGTACACATGCCGCCCGCCCTCGCTTCACGCGAGGATTTTTTTGTAAAAGGTCGGCATGATCTAAATACTAGAAACTGTGACAAACTGGTCGTTCTATGTTTCAGACTCAGTAAAACTAGTAACAGCTTTTAAGGTTAGGTAAAAAAAAGAAGGTTAGGTTAGTTGTGGTTAGGGGCTTCAAAGTCCCAAAGTATATTACCAATTTGCCGGACTGTAAGTTTAAGCGCCATTTCAAGCGGGTTTTGGTGTCAAAAGGCTATTATAGAGTGGATTCATATGTGAACAATGGTGATGTCTGGAATTGACTCATCTCTGTGCATCCACTAAAAATGATTGTGATATGTAATGTACTGTGAATATAAGTATAATTCTTAAAAAGATAAACCAGATCGGAGTTTCATGCCTGTTTTTCGTGATGAGTGTTTGTCCGAATCGCTGGTAGAATTGACGCTCATAAGCGCCTCAGTGGGGCCTAAATTGAATAAAGTACTTTTGATTTGATTTGTTACATAAAATGGCAACCGAACAACTCAACGTCAATCTGTCTATTCTGTCAATATCTTTGAAGATATTCCTGTCTTCTATCACACTTACTAACTTTTTTATATAGAGATTTTTTTTTATTTCCATATATATATCCATAATATGTCAAACATTTTTGCTCATACAAACCTTGTCCTGATAATTCCAACATAACAAAAAAATAATTAGCCAAATAGGTGTATTCGTTCTAAAGTGATGCGATTACATATATTCAGCAATTGATTTTCATATACAGCATGACTGGTTAAATGGTTGCAAAACTCTCACAGATTACTCATTACTTGTTTCTCGTTCTAAATCAATTCAAAAAAATAGGTGCTTAATATTTGACCACATTATCTCGAGAAACGCAAAACTAATTACACTCAACATGAGGTGATTTATGTAAAAACGAACTGGTGTAATAAATGAATCACGCCCTGCCACGCAGACCGGCTCGCCTCCCGCACCTCGACCCGCGCACCGCTTCCCATTGTTCGACCATGTGGTGTTCCCACGATAAGCAGTTACGTAATGATTAACCTTGAATTTTGTTCATTGAAGCTAGGTGTGATTTTTTTTACGATTAAAGGATCGTTCCCATATTTTTAAAAGTTTTAGAACTAACTTTAACTAAGGTTCTCTTTGTTACGGTTAAAGGCTGTTAAACTTTAAACAGTCACCATAATGACCATCGGGCCCGGCGGACGTTGTCCTACCTTGATAATAAGAAAGATCTTAAAATTCAACTGCAGCGCCACCTACCAGTTACCATTGTGAATCTAAACCATCCTTGAATCCACCTAAACACACAATAAATTTCATCAAAATCTATCCAGCTGTTAAGGAGAAGTTTATTTACATACACACGGCAGAAGAGTTATACGAGTATATATATACTTTTTTTCGAACTGACTACGCTATTGACCAAGTAAGGTCTTAACAGCTTCACCGGACTACGTATATATAAAGATTTTGGATTTATCCACTATTATGAGTTTTAAATTTACTCCTGATTATACACGCCATGTATAACAGCTAAATATCAGTAACGAATACTGACCATATTTATAGTAATTATAAACTGTCGACTATTATTCTGGTGTCGAGTAAGCTGCTGTATCGTATGGAATAAAAACGATACGATAATAAAATGAGTATAAGTTGTTCGTATCGTGAATTCGAGTGTAAGTAACGTGGAGTGCTCTTCTTTTCATACCTATTGCATAACACCGGCCGACTATTGTAATTGTTAACAATAACGAACAAGGGATAAATAATCAAGGGTAGGATAATAAATATGTGAACAATAATTTTTCTACTGTGCAAGAGTATGCAGTAAATTATTAGTTTTGCTATGTTACGATCTGTTTTCTTTTTCCTGACAATTGTAATCGTCGAGAGTGTAAATCAGCAGTGACCAACCTTTTTCAAAGCAAGTGCGCAAAGCAAAAAATTTGCAGCGCGTTGTGCATTTATTTTTGTTTTGGTGGAAATCTAACCTACATTATACTTTAAAAAAATGTATTTAAAAAAAGTATTATAGAAATCTTGCAGCAGGTGTATTATAGATGAACCGTAGGCGCGGGGTTTCCTATCACCGGTATAAGTACTCCAATTGAGCAATTGTTTGAATTGCAATTGCAAATAATCGCGACACTTTGGTTTGGTAATTAATTGTCGATGGTTTGGTTCGCGTTTTGCGTTTCCGGAAGCGGTTAATTCGGGTTACGCGATAAGGCCTTGTTAATTTCCGCTGCGTGTCGCGTGTCATACCCACGGGAACGGGGCAGAGTAGGGGGTTAATTTTGACATTTATTTAATCATACTCTTTTCTCGTGTTTTATCATAATCACAGTTTTATACTTATATATATATTATTTATATAGAATTAGTTAACATTTAAATTATATATTGTGTCTTAAACGGAATCTATTTTATTCACTAGGCGACCGAGTGGGATAAAAAGAATCCAATTTTCCGATTCGATTGATTACTGAACCGAGCTGTCCCAGATTCAATTTCGACACATGAAGCTCTTTTGTATGATTTTTGGTATATATCCATTATTTAGGTTTTGTATATCTTAAGTATGGTTTCTATAATACATATCTAAATACATACGTATAAATCCAGTCTCATGATGTATGTCCACGATGAAATCCGAAACTACTCAACAGATCTTCATGAAAGTTGGCGTTTATGTATAATTTGGTCCAACTTGAGAGATGGTCATTTATATTTCGATACATGGCCTAAATATTTTAAATTACAGATTACAATATTGTCAATGTTGATTACTGTTATTAATTGTAAGTTTCATTAGTCTCGAAAACAGTCTTGACAGAAAACTGTAGGGCCGAATGTTATAGATATCTCATATATGGTGCCACACAAATATTTTATCATATTTTTAATTCAACATGAGCCACAGTAACGCGTTGCCGGTTCAGCTAGTAAGCTATCATTAATTTGGAAACCAACGTATACGTAGGATATAGTCACTAGAGGTATTATTATTATTATTCAATTATAGTATTCAACTAATACAGACATTGATACTGCAATCTGTTTCGGTGTCAAAAACTAACATTAGCATTGGATAGATCTCGTCGTAAAGTCACCCTCCACAAACTAAATACGGTACAAGAGTTACCAATCCAGTTTACACTAAACCATAACACAGATATAGCTAGTGTAATGTTCAAACAAAAGGCGACGCGTTTAAAAATAACTCAAAGGATGAAAGCTCGTAAAATTTCAATATCCGTTCCGTCGGCATCTCGTTTAATCTTAAGTAAATTTGTCTCTCATTGAGTTAGCTGCGACGACGGTCACCCCTCGAGATGGCTCCTCGTGATCATTCACACGAACAATCCGAGTAATGGCCGCCAGGGGAACTAAGACGTTACACTAATAGGGCACTCTTTGAACTTGTAATTTCATTTTATTGAAGCCCCGTCACGAAAATTACAAAAAATACAACATATTTAAATTTTGCGTCAAATTGAAAATATATTACCACATATGTATATATTTATACTAGCGGTTCCGGTGGACATTGTTTTTTTTAATGCCATAGGAGGCAAACGAGCGGGTGCGTCACTTGATGTTCAGTAATCACCACCGTCCATAGACACTACCAACACCAAGGGAAGTTGCAAGTGCGTCTCCTCTCCTCCGGCGCTCTCACTGACCGAACGAAACGCAACAATACAAGCACTGTTACTTCAAGCCCGTTTTCTATGAGAAGGTGGTACTATCCCGGGCGAGCCTACCCATTCATGCTGAAACCAGTAATAGCTTCAGCGTGGCTCTACCACCTACCAAAATTTTCATTGTCCCGCCTTGATAATAAAAAATGTGTGTGTGTACTTATGTACACGCGTTAGAAGTTACTCTTCTTTGGCGTAACAAGATAAAAATCTTTTCAAAATTTTTATCTTTCGCCTTATTTTACGTTTGTAGAAAAAACGATACTAACAATAGAAAAAAAGTATTTAATACATTGAAAGTTTTAATACAAAGAAATACAAATAACAAATACAAAGAAACAAAATGTTGACTATAACTAACTTCAGGATGTCAGGTTTACGTGTCGGTGTGCGCGCGCATCTTAAAAATTTACTCTCATCATTTTTCCCTAACACGCCAAAAGAAGTATAACTTAAAAAAACCGGAGTTCCGATCGGACCGTCGACTCGAGCGGTTGTCCGTTTTGCTGCGTGCGCTAAGCTCGATTTTAATACTCGTGATTTAGTGACGTCAGTTATTGTGCCGGACACCTGCGCTGCACACCTGCGTTCCACACCTGCGTTCTTTTTCCTGGAACTGAGTGAGACCTTTCCTTTGTATTTATTTATTGCTTTATCTATTTCTTGGTATATTTATTTATGTACTCATTTATTTATCTATTTATTTACGTATTTCTTTAATTCTTCAGTGATTTATTTTTAAATTTATTTACTTTTTATTGTTTGTTTATTTAAGTAGTCTTATGTTATTTTTCCCCTGTCTCGCTCAGGTACTTATTTGCGTTGTTTTCCTATTTTGTTTAGTTTTAAACAGCTCCCTTTGATCCGGACTCGGGATAGTCCGTTAAATTCATTAAGGCGCGCCCCCCTGCCCCTCTGGCAGGGAGGTTTGAAAGTTTTGTAAAAATCAGTTTAACCGTTTTGGAGATAGTACTGCGGATAAGCCACGGTTAACAGCTATTCTACATTAAAATAAACTAAACTACTTTTTATAAGGTCAGCTATCTGCCGGTGAAAGTCCCGTGACAATCGGTCAAACCGTTTTGGAGATAGCACTGCAAGCGAAGCCACGGTTAACAACTAATCTAAATTAAAATAGACAAAATTACTTTTTTTTAATGTCCGCTATCTGCTGGTGAAAGTCTCGTAAAAATCGGTCTAACCGTATAACACTGCGGGTGAAGCCACAGTTAACTGCCAGTATAAACTAAAACTATTTTTTCTATCTGCCAGTGAAATTCCCGTCAAAATCGGTCCAGTCCTTTCGGAGATTATCCGGAACAAACAGACAGACAGGCAGACTGGCAGACCGACCGTTATCAGCTGCGTGTATACTTTCACACCCAATCAGTAAAAAAATGTTACTTTGATATTACATACAGACACTTCATTTTTATTATATGTATA
>MU159040.1:92454-146897 GCA_015888305.1 Antheraea pernyi | reverse complement strand
GATATTATTATCGTGATACAGTGACTCACCTACATCACTTCATCTCTCTCACACACGTGCACATATATACACATGGTGGGAGGGTTTTGTTTTTTTTCCCTCAGCGAACTGAATCGAATAGTTTAATTTGTTTCATTCCGATGTACACGTATTCATTTGTGAATCATGCAATTTCGATTGTATGGTTCACAAATGTATATATGTATGAATAGCTTAGAATAGTTAGCTAGGTCAGACGCGACTTTTTCCAGGTGCCCAAGCCGAGGTGTGCGTGCACCCTTGTGTATGTTACCTAAAACCCAAATCGGTTGTGTGCCTTAAGCACCAACCTTAGTAGTCCGGTGAAGCTGTGAAGACCCTGCCTGGTCAATAGCGTAGTCAGTTCAAGAAAAAAAAAAAAAAAACAAAATACCTTGACAAATTATATACCTAAATTTTCCTCATGAGTCACTTTATCTAACCGAAAACCGCATGAAAATCCCGTTCAGTAGTTTTAGTGTTTAAAGCGAACAAACAGACAGACGTGGCAGAGGACTTTGTGTTATAATATGTAGTGATAGTATTGTGTACGTAAGTCTGAATACCATTTCTATGTATCCTATATTATTAAGAAATAGTGGTCGGTTCGCATTAGTGGTAGAGGTAAGTGTTTAACTGTATTGTTACCACTAATTGTCAAACAAAGCACAGTGTCACCTTTAGACGTTTTGCGTTCCAGCATCAACCTGTTTACATCTATCTAAAGACTTGCAGGCTGGCATGATAAGCGTAAATAACGTTGGTTTGTAGATCATTCGGTGATGGCTGTTTTTCTCGAACGGCTTTTGGGTTGAACTGTATTAATATATTAGATACATTTTCATACTAAGATACAAAACTTAATAAATGTAAAGTCATTTAACCAAAATAACTTTATCAACAGAAACTAGTTCAGTACATAATGAATATGAAATCTAGTTAAATTAAAACAAAATGAATGCATTAGAACAGCTATTAATTTTACGAAGTGATTAAATGCTACCGACATGTTGCGTCGAAACTATCACAAAATTGGCAATGCATAACAAATTTGATAACAATGCCATAGATATTTGCATATAATCAATACCAATCGAAATTAAATGACACAGTATCTATATTATATGATTCATATTAATATGTAAAGAGGTTATGAATTCGATTGGCGAAACCAGTTGAAATCACATGTTTACAATTCACTATAACCGTAGTCGTTGTTCGGGATATGCTTATCGGTGGTATCGGAAACCAATAAAACTATATGAAATTACATGTAGATTTTACATATAAAACGATGGAGTTTGCCATCTGAAAGATATAGCTACGACAGTATTGGCGTTTGTTGATCCTTCGTTCAATTTTCATTTCGATACGTATACTACAATGGTAATTTATTTGGATATTATTTTATATGATTTAGCTGAATAATACAAACAAATTATAATGTTAGCGTAACAACTAGCAGCGTAATATAAGAAAAATCGCTTGATTTTTGTAGTATTTGGTGAAAAGACATCAACAATATTATAAATTGAATGCTTCTTTTGGATAAGGAGAAAAATAATACAATGCCCATTTTGTATTATGTTAACATATAGCAAATAAAATCATATAAATACAACTATGCAACATCGATACGTATAAAAGCCTAAAAGAGCTTATACTAGTGCTATTAAAAAAACGTACATACGTAGGGGAAAATAAATAGGTTACTTAAGGGTCGGCAACGCGCATGTAACGCTTCTGATGTTACAGGCGTCCATAGGCTGCGGTGACCGCTTTTCATCAGGCGGCCCGCATGCTTGTTTGCTACCGACGTAGTATAAAAAAAAACATATATATATATTTTACTACTAATAATGATGTTACAACGGTCAACATATTTTACATTAGTATTGAAGAAAAGGCATAACGCTTTCTAGTTCTGTGGTAGGTGGCAGAGCTACGCTGAAGCTATTACTGGTGTCAGCATGACTGGGTCGGCACGTCCGGGGTATTACCACCCTGTCATAGAAAACCGACGTGAAGTAACAGTGCTTGCATTGTTGCGTTTCGTTCGGTCAGTGAGAGCGCCGGAAGCCCACCTCCCCTCTCCTCTCTCCCCTCCCTCCCTTTCCCTCAAACAATGGCTGGCAACGCACTTTCGACTCCTCTGGTGTTGTTAGTGTCTATGGACGGTGGTGATCACTTAACATCAGATCACTTAACACCACTGCATTAGACGCATATGATCTTGACCAACCTAACTTAACATGTCTTTAATGGATCAGTCATTTAAGAATAAAAGAATATAAGCGGAGTTACGTAATCTTATCATGGTACCCAAAGTGAGATTCATTACAATATCCAATCCAAAATCCAGTAAATATTAAGTTGTTGCTTCGTTATGACGTCTAGAACCGATGACAGGCAATGTATGACTGTAGTATGAGTATGAGAATGTATGAGTGTAGTAAACTATATTTAGTAAACAGTACTTCTTTTTTTATTAATGAAGGCAAAATATAAGGCTAGACCTTTCCAAAACGACCTAAACAAACGTCAGCTATAAAGCCATTCCTAGAGAACATTATTATTTACTGAACAATGGAGTCCTTAGGACTGAAGCGCTTTGTGATGTCATATGCGGCTCTTGAGATATGAAAAGGCGGAACATTTCTTATTTTAAATGAATCATTTTATGGTTGATGTCTTGTCTTTTATCATTTACTTTTGAAATATCAGCTCCTGTACTCCATCTGCTTGTAGATTTCTTACGCATTGTTTGTAATATATTTCAAAGAACTGGACTAAATTTTAATAATTGCTGCAGAGACTTTGTTATCTTTGAGAACAATTGGAATATTTTAATAAATATATAATAGTTTGCAACAGTACGGGTTATCTTGAACACTCTATCCTCTATTCAAATTTCTATGCACCGTACAGTATTGCTGCCATAAACACATAATAGATACAGTAACCGAACTCCAACGTTTCAGAATGGCTACAATAGCTTGTTGATCGAACATTTATACCGCTTAGTATAAAATCAAATCGAGTCTTGCTTTGGGAATGCCTCAGACAATCCAATACCACCTCTATGTTATCTTCTCTAGCCTCATGTTGGTTAACTTCGGTTTTATTGTTCTTGTAAAACGTGTCCATTGCAGTCGCGTTCTCTCTAACGGCATGCCATAAAGATGTTATTATTGCTTCGATTGCTTTAATGTTGGTATATTTGTCAACAAATACCATACATTGCTACCATTATTCTAAATTGTTACAACTAAACCAGCTATCAGTTGTGGCACTATTGCATTTTGTAGGAAAACGAATAAATGTTATAACTCTAGAAATAAAGTTATGTAAATAAATTTGGACAAATGAGATATGTACGTGTCTTTGAATAATCTTTATAGGTATAAACGAGATGATTTCAAAATTATATGTAGATGAAGCTATTAATTTAGCGCCGGTGTTTCGTGTTGTGGGATATAAAACAACGAAGCGTGATGTTACGGCGCATTAGCACCATTCGCGGAACGAATTTATGTCTTGTGTGTGTCATTTCGATGAACATGAAAAGGGGACATCAAATCAGGGTATCGAATGTCGTGTTTTACTTATTTGTCCTTGAATTAGATAAATTTGAGATATTCCGTTATTATTTTACTCTACAGATTTTCTGTTTCATAATTTCAAAGGCATATACGTGTTTTCAATTATTATTTACGTGTTAGAATTTTTATTATATCAATTTTTATCGAAGATTTACATAAAATATCTATACGGCTCCGTTTAAAGGTTTCAATAAAAGGCAATGCTTTCATCGGAAATACACTTTCTAATAAATTCTTGATCAAAGAGAAATGTAATAAAATGTATTCAATTTAGTCCTATATAAGGAATATTCTACCCTAACGATTTTGATTCGAAAAACGTCTGAAGGAAAAACGAATAAATACGACGTATCTTGTATTCTAAAAATTCGATTAATTTTATTATATAATACAGTAGCGACAATACGTATTATTTATTTATTGTTCATCTGATGGCAATTGATTAATTAACAGAAAAGCAAGATAAATAACATTTCGGCGATCCATCGGCTCTAGTCGTTAACGCAGCGCACGCGTTAACTGAGATTAAGCAAACAATTTATCTTGATCTAGACTTACATTTACATAGTATGGACATTGAAGATCCAATAAATCCGAACTACAAACTTAATGGATTTTTTGAGGATTCTAGTCCCCTGGAGACTTGTAATCCCCCTGTAATCCTTAATGGAGAAATAAATATTGCTAACTGAACAACCTGAACACCTTTTAATCAAATAGTTAAATTAGATTGAAATATAAAATTAGTTGTTACTACAATCATACCTACTTTGGATACGTGATATCTCCTAGTTCGGTATAAACTGATAAAAATACGTTTTTTTTATACCATGACGGTGGTAAACAAGCATGTGGCGTGACTCAGGTAAAGCGGTCAACGCAACCTATGGAGGTTTGAACACAGCGCGTGTTGGCGACCCTTTATAAATATGTTTACTTCTCTCGTAAAGAACCTCACACTGTAGTGGAAACACCTCAGAAAGAAGCTCATTCTACAACCGGAGCGGGAGGAAACACAGTAGCTTAACGTACATAATACTGTAAAATTTTGATATCAGGTATCCAAATAATAGTGTATATAATTATTATATTACTTCAAAATACTACATAACACGATATGACGATTTAATATCCGAGTTTTCATGGCGGTTGCGTTTTTTTCTTAGTCCGTCTGGCTAGCTACCTCCCTCAAGTTGAAAATCTGTCGCCAAGCACCTGTTCGTGTATTCCGGCACACGCACTTGAGAGCCAGCTCCCCTTTAGGTTTAGTGTGCTTACCATCTTAGACCATATCGTCATTTAACAGCAGATGAGATTGTGGTTTTTTTTTCGACCTGATTACGCTATTGACCTAGCAAGGTCTTAACAGCTTCACCGAACTACTAAGGCAAGCGCTTAAGGCACTCAGCTGATTTTATTTGACAACTAGCTCAAGGGTGCACGGTACACAGGCTTGAGCCACTGCCTGGTCTGGTCTGGTGTGTGAGAGCGAAATTTACCCACAGCGGCGTGATCTGTGGTTAGACTGTTTGGAGAGACAGGCTGATACTGATCGTTCGCTGCCGTTATACCATGCGGAAGATCGGTAAGAATATGTCGCGGACGTCTTATGTGGCGCGCAGCGTTAGGTATGGTTTCGTAACTTGCGGCGGATACCACTAATGGACTGGGATGTCTCGCGGCTTTTTCAAAGTAATTAGTGGTGAGTGATTTTACATAGGCCCAGATAGTCGACATATCCAGATTCCTGTGGAGATCGACGTACCATGGGACACCGGTCACTTTACGTAAGACGCGGTTTTGGAGAACCTGCAACTTATGAAAGTTGTTTTTTGACGTATGTGCGAAAACGGGACAGCTATATGTCATAACGGGACGGATACACGTCTTATGCAAAATGAGCTTGTGTCTGAGGGATATCTTATTCCTATGACAAAGCAAAGGATGGAGGCGACCCAAGACTATAGCCGCTTTGTTTCGTACTCTTTCTATATGTGAATCAAAGTTTAGATGTCTATCTAATGTAACTCCGAGATATTTGACCTCTTCGACCTAAGGGATATCGGTTCCGTATGATGGGCTCAAGGTTATTACTACGTCGTAAAGGATCGAAAAGTATCGCGGCGCTCTTATCAAGAATTAACTTCTATGAGATTGTAGTCAAATGCTATACCTATAGAGTATTAAAAACTGTTTTATTATATATTCTAAAATTTACATTATAATGTTTAATTAAGGTTACTTGAAGTCCAACAGCTGCAACAATAATTTGTGCAATGCCGCATGACGAATTCTAACGAAGCGATACACATAGCGGCGGACATTGTATTGTCTAAAATGTGTCATTTTAAAATAACTGAATATTCTTACTAGTTTTTTGTTTGTACCCAAGAGAAGCACGCATTTAAAAAAAGATCCAAATAAAAAATAGATCAACAGTAATAAAGCTGACGTTTACGTTTAAAAATGTTGCTGCTTTTTAAAGCGTTGTTGAAGAATAAGAGGAAATGGCTTATAACTTTACTTTGTCGAATAAACTTTAGCCTGACTGAATAAAGATTTATTGACTTTGTTAGTAAATAAATCCAAAATACCTTTATTATTTTCTTATGCTACAAAATTTCAATTGACAGCATAAACGCGAGCGCACGTGCCTCTCTTAACATTTAAATGGTCTAATTTGATAACAAATGGGTTTAATGGAGTCAATGGTTTCGTGAACAAGAACATGACGTAAACCATTGTTGACTCGTTACCTAGTCAATCTACATGACTGGTTTAATTGTTGGGTAATTGGTTTTGTGTGGCCGGACGCTAACGTTGTGCAAGGCTTATTTTGTGTTAAATTTCTTTAAATTAAAACTTACAATAAACAACCTCGAGACAATTCAATCATGGTCATGTACGATTTTATTGTACTCCTTTGGTTATGTGATAACCTATGGTTCGTACTTTTGACGTAAGAAACTTATCAAGTGAAATTTCGGTTAAGTAGCATCTTCGTTTGAAATATTAGAACAGCATAATATTCACAGAATATTGTAAATTATTGTTTAGAGGCGTATGTCTCGAAAGGATTTTTTTAAACTTATTTATTTGAATATTTATTGAATATATATTCCTAATAGAATAGGAGATTTGCGTCAACCACAAAACGATTCAAATATATTCTGTTTTTAATCATAAAATGGTCGCGTTATAAGAAGAGTATCATGCCGCGGAAGCAATTTCTTCTGATAAGAATTCATTAAATTTTTCTAAGTCTTGCATTAGAAACTGATGAGGTTGCCCAGAGATGATAGTTATATAAATTGAATTTCAATCATAACACACTGTTTGTATGTTAACAAATCATAATGGTATCATAATTCAAGCATCCAAGATCCACAAACGAAACCATTCAAATGCCAGTCTAAATACTTGTGGTTTAGTAAGTAGACGAAGTACTAAAATTGAGTTTGCCGAGTAACATTGGAATAGCTACTCCACACTTTAGAAGTTTTTGTGATGAGAACTTGTAGATATTCATTATTATATAATATGATAACTGAAACGTAACTTTACATATAATAGTTCCAAATGCCATAACTAGAAAAACTAAGATATCAATTACAAAATGAGGACAACTGATTACTCGTATTTCACTACAAACAGAATAGGGAACAAACTGCCTTTACAAATCTAAATATCTCCTATTCTCATTCTTCAACCCCCATATTTGCCAGGCGTTATGAAACTCACAGTTAAGTTATATAATTATTTTTATAAAGTCTTTAACAAGAATCCATTCAGTGAGTACAAACGCGGCCGTCCAATCTACAATCAAAGGGGTATATGTATTAACCGGACGGTCCAATGCACCGCACCCTATTTTTTAGCAAGGGCGTGCAGGGGTCATTGTCTCAGCACAATGGGGTCTCATGGGGCCTCGCGGCTATTACACAGCCGTTGAATCACGCCAAACGCACGCGAACAAACAAACAGAATTGTTTATATTCGCAGCGAATTTGCGTTGATTTGTGTGAGAAAATTGTTCAATTAGGAGCTATTGATGACTTTAATATCATCATATAGTTAACGATTATCATATAAACTCGTATTTAGCGATTTGGAAATTATTATTCGTAATGTTTTTTATGAACAACCTAAGGTAATTATACTTGAAATTCTAAAAACATCCCTTTTTTCTTTGTAGTAGTGCTCATGCTACTGATTCATTCATTCATATTCTCATCTGAGTGTGATATGTGTTGCCAAATGAGACGATTTTGGCCTTGTCTGTAACTTGAATAATACTTCAGCCACGGATTCACATATTACATCATCTATTTGATCTTAAATTATATGCTGTTTTATTATCATGGTTGAGTGTATAGACAGGTATTGCAGAAATAAATTCGAGCTCATCAGGTTCTTCTTCTCTTTCTTACCCATATACCACTTAAGTAGGGTCGGCACAACATGTTTTCCTTTACTCCACTCTCTTCTGTCAAATTTGACCTCAGTATTCACTCCTTTTATAGACGCATCAGCTTTCCCACAATCCATCCATACCTTTTTGGGTTTTCTTGTACTCCTATATCCGTCCACTTTCACACTCAGGGCTTTTCTAATTACATGACTTTCATCTCTTGTCATGACATGTTCATGCTAACCTATTACTCCTCAACTTATCTGTCACTGGTGCTATTTTAAACCTTCACTTGAACTAGTTATTAATCAATAAAACTTCAAAGCAGAATATGTGAATTTCTTATCATATAGAATGCGAAATCCCAGACGAACGACTATCAAGCATTGCTTAAACCTCAACAGGTATTAAACGGGACATCAAACAGTCATAAAATTGTGACGTTCAGTTGAAAGGGAAGGCAATAAAAATAAATCCATTGCAATACACGAGTGTTGCTATAAAAATAAATGCCAATCTCCATTAAAGGGTAGCTCGGTACTGACAGACGTGACGTGCGTTCAGCGGTTTGTTTTGCCGCTTTTTATTTTCTCGCCTATTGTGTGTGGGATGTCGGATACACATGAGAATCAATCATTGCCAATTAAAACTATTCTGTCTCTCTGAATCGTGGTGAAGTCTATTGATGAATTTGTTTTTTTTTTCATATGCAAAAACAATTGTTATATTTTTGCTTTTATATTATTTTGTAAATACGTTTGTTTAATACAACAATGCTGGCGGATAATAAATAGGACATGACATTGTGTTCCGATATAATTATATATAATTGATCAGCGTCCAAGCTGGGTGGTATTTATCTGTACTTGACTGCTCAGTCATAGTGACTCTCTTCTGGCTTTTACTCACGTTTTTATTTTATTTTTATTTATTTTTTTATATTAATTTTTTAATACATTTATTATATTTATTTGGGAGCAGTCAGAGTATACAAATCTCTGGAGAGACTTGCAAACCAGTAGAACTGCGGTAACTGGTGATGGATCTTTGTTGCCTATATTTTTACATTCCAGATTTTATTTGCTTGGATAAAAAAATACACTAAATGAAACTATAATGGTATCGTTTTTAGCTCTATAGGTATTTGATATTGAATTGTGATTTATATAATGTTTTTCTGTAAACTAAAGTAAAGTGAATAGGCTTTAAAATTTTGGCTACACTATAGTTTCCTGCACAGATCAGAGTTAAAATACATATAGATAGACGCGGCTTGAGGTATAAGTAAAGCAATGACACTCGCGTTGAAAATATAACTGCGCGATAAAACTTGGTCGTACAGGGAAACTTTAAAAGATTCTGTAATGTTTCTAAACCCATTTCTGGTATATGTAATAACTCATAAAACGATTTTCACTCCACTTTCCATATAATTACTATTCAATAAGATAACTTCCTTAAAATATAATATATCGAAAAGTCCATAAAATATAAACATTTCTCCAAAAAAGTCACAAGCCATCGGCGTAACTAACAAAACTTGTTAAAATTCATAGAGAAGGTTATAAAATACATCTGAACCGATCAAGGTAGAACCTTCTGGAATACCAAAAGTATACTTTTTACCAATTTATAAGGATCCCACACAATCGATAATCGTGGGGATGGTAAGTGTTTATATCAACACCAGGGCACAGCTAATGACTCTATCGAAGTACCTATAATGTTTATTTTGTCTACAGCGTGTTGTAGTTACCCTGATACGAGTTAAAAGGTTCAAGAAAATTGGTGAAATATGAAATAGTTATTGCAAATTCTGAAAATTATTACAAATAATATTATATCACTTAATTTAATATTTATTTACCATTTACCATTATTTTAGTTATTGCAGGAGATAAAAGCATAATTATATTGGTTGTGGTATCTTTAATATGTATTGATAAGATATTTCGTAAACCATAACATGATATACGGAGTTTGAAATCTATTAAAGTATCATTCTAATTTTTTGATTACTAATGTAAGAATATTAAACACAGTAATTCAAAGATAGGCAATAACATAATAACGGTTACAAGAATCGGTATAGTAATAATATTGTACGGACTAAAAATATATTTTAAATATAAACTAAAATAAATATAAAAATATAAATCAAGCCCATTAACTATTGATATACTACATAAGTATTCAATAATTAATGAGGTAGTTAATTCAGATTACCTGAAGCATACTAACATATTCAATATATTAACATTTTCTATCCGTCTCTATAGAAAATCTTAATTAGAAGCACGCGCTCAAACATAAATGAATGCTCAATTACGATCCACTCTTCTTCAAAACTTGAGTGTCAACATCACTCATGAGAGTCTATTAGATTGTTCAGTTATTCGTCTAAGTGTTATATTAGATGGTGTGAAGATTTACATAGATTAATTTTATTTGTCTTAGTTAATAATTAAAATCCTTTTCGGGCGCTAAGATTGTGAGGCTACAGGGAATGCGGATGAGATTTCCATTTTTTTGTCGTGCCCAGTTTTTAATAGTAGATCATCTTAAAATATTATAAAGCTGAAGAGTTTGTTTGCTTGAACGCGCTTATCTCAGGAACTACCGGTCTTAGGTCTATAGGATATAGGCTTAAAGTCTCACGCTAAGATCAATGGGAGCGAATCACTAATGAATGATTCAAAATCGGATTTCCTTTTGAGCTTCCGCTGTGTGTTAGCTTTAGCCCAAAGCAACTATTCGAGGCGGACGAAGTCGCGGGCGGAAGCTAGTGGTAGATATATAATTAACCCAATTGCGAACAGAAAAATTGAAAAGTAAACCAATGAAAGGTTCAGATAAATTATTTTTCAATTTAACATTTACACAGTGCCCAATAAATTAAGGTAATAATTATAATTTTAACTACAAAAGTCAAAACAGCTATAGAATATCTTATAGGATTAAATACTGCTTAAACCTTATGATTTCACAACTCGGATGCTGAGTAAAAATATAAGCAATAATAATGAAGTTGTACAGTACACTACAAATACGTGTACAAACAAAAGCGAATGCTCAATTACGGACGACTCATTTTCAAAACTCAACGATTGGTTGAGTCAACAGTCCCACAGGAGCTGACGACTTTTTGTTTCAAAGTGTGAAGTGGGTAGCCGTGTTTATAAAACAGTAGCTGTACTTGACTTGTTAGCGGTGAAAAGAGTTCCGATCTGGACGCGGTAGCGTACGCACGTGCGCTCCGTGTTTTTTTCGTAACTTACACCGACCCACGTGTTTGAGTGAGATCTTTTGTTTTCGCTTACGCACCTACCTGCTATTTCCTTTGTTGTTTTTTTTCTGTGTTTTCGTGTGCTGTTCACAGGTCCGAAGCGAAGCAGAGCAAGCGGAGTAAGTTTTTATAATTTATTTTGCTTCTTTTGCTTTTATCTAACTGTTATTTTCTGTGTTCTAGAACAAGGTGTCAATCGTTCGTTCGAGTGTCAATCCACGTCAATCGTATAGGCGGCCGCAAGGCCGGGCTTTGTTACTTTTCGGAGTGACAAAGAGTGCACTTTTCGGTGCGCCTGTAAACCGCACTTTTCAGTGCCTGAAATCGTACTTATCAGTACGCGTCGAGTCTCCGTAAGGCGTTCAAGAAAGAAGTGTTAGGGCTTCCCCCCTAGGCTTCGTAGGTTCATCTGTGAGGCATTGCACTTCGCCCACAGCTCTTTTGGTCCGGACTCGGGATAGTCCCGTAAAAACCGTTAAGGCGTGCCCCCCTGCCCCTCAGGCGGGGAGGTTGTTCCGCGTCCCCCTCAATCCACCGGTATGGATCGTAGGACATTAGATAGGTTCTGCGCCGCTCTTATAGCGAACGGATGCGACGAAACGTCGCTTAGTGTATTAGTATCCGCGTATCTCTCGCCGAACAAAGAGTTATTACAAACCGATTTACGAGCGCTACTCAACTTAGGAGATTCAGTTATTATAG
Organism: Antheraea pernyi; assembly: GCA_015888305.1. Classification (NCBI taxonomy): domain Eukaryota; kingdom Metazoa; phylum Arthropoda; class Insecta; order Lepidoptera; family Saturniidae; genus Antheraea; species Antheraea pernyi. The sequence continues at coordinate 134,878 of MU159040.1, read as the reverse complement.
CGGGGGACCTCAACTGCGGGAACGTTATCTGGAATAGTCCGAGAACCTCTCGTAACGGGAGGATACTCGACAATCTAGGTAGGGTCCTCGCATTTGACGTCATAGCCCCTCCGGAACCCACGCACTATCAAGACAACTGTCGCCCGTCAGTACTAGACATAGCTCTTTTAAAAAATATCACGCTTCGGGTACGACTCATACAAGTCGTACACGAACTTGATTCAGATCACCGCCCGGTAGTATTGCAGTTAGGTTTCGATTCAGATTTCACCCCTCCGTCGGTCAGGGTAGCTGATTACGTTAGTTTAACTCGTTATTTTAAAGAAAATCCATCGTCTGACATTTTAGACGGGATCCCAGACGTGTTGACGTCTAGAGCCGACGCGGATTCGGCTATCGATTCCCTGGTCAACTATCTTCAGACCGCCGTCAGAGAGACCTCGAAAGAGGTACAAGCGGCGAACGATCGCCGCTTTATACTCCCTGACGACGTGAAAGCGTTGATCACGGAAAAGAACGCCGCGACTCGAGCTCACGACGCTTACCCGTCTGTAGAGAACCGCGATCGATTACGTTCGTTACGTAAGTTAGTTAAAACTCGTATCTCTGAGATTCGGGGCGACAGGTGGGACAGGCTTCTGGAGGATCTCCGGCCGTCTCACCTGTCGTACTGGAGACTCACGCGCACTATGAAATCAGATCTCGCCACCCCGATGCCTCCTCTCGACAGAGGCCCCGGGTTGCCTCCCGCGTTCGATAGTATAGATAAAGCAGAATGTCTAGCCGCGAGTTTAGAGAAACAGTGTTCGCCAAACACTGATAATACTGATACTGTTCATATCGGTTCGATCGAGTCGTCGGTAGAGCATGCACTCGCGTCTCCTCCCGCGGATACCCTAACCTCGATAACTTTTGACGAAGTCTCGGCCGCCATAAAGCGTCTCAAACTTAGAAAGTCCCCAGGTCCCGATGGAATCAGGAACGAGGTGCTGAGACTCCTTCCTGACCACATCATAGCTCTATTGGTCTGCATCTTCAATGCGGCCATGTCCCAGGGCTATTTTCCAGCCGTCTGGAAAAAAGCCGTAGTGATAGGTATACATAAACCCGGCAAAAAAGCTACGCTTCCCGCTAGCTATCGCCCTATTAGTTTATTAGATACGCTAGGTAAACTTTACGAGCGGCTCCTTCTGAACCGTCTCCAGACTTCGTTTACGGAGCTTAATTTAATACCGCCCGAACAGTTCGGTTTTCGCGCCGAACATTCATGTACAAATCAAGTACACCGCCTCACGGAGTACATTTTTTCTAACTTTAACGCTGATCCGAATCGCGACCCGAACCCGAAAAAGAAAAATCCGAAACGCACGATAGCAGTTTTCTTTGACGTCGCCAAGGCCTTCGATAAGGTCTGGCACGGAGGGCTCGTACATAAATTATGTCAATCTCGCATACCCGATAGATTAGTTCATATCATTCGCGATTTTCTCACAGATAGGACTTTCCGTTATAGAGTAGACGGCGAACTATCGTCAATACATCCGATACGCTCAGGCGTGCCACAGGGTTCAATACTCGCGCCCTCCCTTTTCAACCTGTTCATCAGTGACCTACCTCGGCTCCCGGGAGTAGAGGTAGGTTGTTATGCTGATGACACAGTTATCTACGCTTCTCATTGGCGGCCGGACAAACTTAGGAAACTCATCGAAGAAACCGTTAGCACACTCGGTGATTGGTTTCTTCGATGGCGTATAGAGGTTAATCCCGATAAGAGTGCCGCGATACTCTTCGATCCCACACAACGCGTAAACAGATTGCAGCCCATCAGGCTATACGACACCGACATACCTTGGACCGACGAGGTCAAGTATCTCGGTGTCACACTAGATAGACACTTAAATTTCGAGTCTCACATAGATAGAGTACGTAATAAAGCCGCTATGGTTTTGGGTCGCCTACACCCGTTGCTTTGCCGTAAGAGTAAGATGTCCCTCAGACACAAGCTCACCTTGTACAAAGTGTGTATTCGCCCGGTCATGACATATAGCTGTCCCGTTTTTGCACATGCACCGCAATCAACTCTAAACAAGTTACAAGTTTTACAAAACCGCGTTCTGCGTAAAGTGACCGGCGCCCCATGGTACGTCCGGAGAGTCGATCTCCATAGGGACCTGGAGATACCTTCTATCTGGGCGTACATAAAATCACTCACTAGTAGTTATTTCGAAAAAGCCGTGAATCATCCCAGTCCGTTAGTGGTATCCGCCGCAACATACGAAACCGTACCCAACGCCGCGCGTTACAAAAGACGACCGCGACACATTTTTACCGATCCTCCCGATGAAATAACGGCAGCGAACGATCAGTACCAGCCTGTCTCTCCAAACAGAGCGTGCTCACGCCCACGCCCGCGTAACCTCAGATCACGCCGCCGTGGTCTGGGTGTAAATTTCGCTCCCGCACACCAGACTAGGCCCCCTTCGGCAGCCTCTCAAGCCTAGGTTCGATCCCTCGGCGTGGAGCCCTTGAGTGCGCTGCTCGCGCGATACAGTGACACACCAATACATCACTGCAACAACACTACACATATCACCTCCACACACGTGCACGCTCACACGCTTACACATAAAAGTGGATGGGTTTTTTCTTTTTGTTTTTACCCGTATCGAACTGTAATAGTTTAGAATCATTTCCTATACAAAATACACATAAGAGTTGTTGAGATATGTATGCTTGGTACACATACATGTTTCAACAACTCATGTATGTATGAATAGTTTAGCTTTAACTTAGGTTAGCTTTGTTAGGTCGCGAATTGCATGAACAGGCAACAGCCAAGCCGAGGTGTGCCGTGCACCCTTGAGCTGGTTGCCCAAATAAAATCGGCTGAGTGCCTTAAGCGCTCGCCTTAGTAGTCCGGTGAAGCTGTTAAGACCTTGCTAGGTCAATAGCGTAGTCAGTTCGAGAAAAAAAAAAAAAAAAAAAAAAAAAAAAAAAAAAAAAAAAAAAAAACTTGTTAGCGGGTTGATGAAGGGGCTTAAGTGGGTACTCATCTATAAATTCCGTAAAGATAATGGCTACATGCTTCTGATTAGAATTCTTAGTATAAAATAGAATTTGTGAATGCTAATATTGAAGTTTATTTTGTGATTATTTGTTTAACTGGATTGTATTTTATATCTATTACTTTAGCTAGAAGAAGGTCGTATTAAATAGATTATGTTCTGAAATAAACTCTAGTTATATATATATACACTAGCTGTGCTCGCGACTCCGTTCGTATGGAGCTTTATGTAAAAAACAGTAACTAACAAAACCATTCGAATGTATTAAGTCCATTTACTTATCTACTTTTCTCTCGTACTTAAGTACTTAAGTTGCGTCGTCATTAAAATTACAATAACTTTTGCAATAACTTGATTTTAATTAAATCAAGACTAAATGTTACTCGAGTATATATATGCTCTATGATTTCCTTGGTGAGGTTTTATCGTGAAAGCAGTCCTTTAGCATTGATGTGTGTTCAGAAAAAATAGACAGATATTTCTAAAAATGATTGAATTATATTTTATTACTTATTTTATTACACCCGGAGTATTTAAAAAAAAATATCTGAAATGTACAGACACGTTAGTTTTACATTCTTATTGTATGTGTAGATAACGATAATGGAAAAATAAAAGGATGTCAAGTAATTACAACTTTTTTCATCATGCACACTAATGTAATATCAACCAAATCAGATTCACAAAAAGGTTTTAGTTCTAGAGACCATCTTCTTGCTGATCCTTTGGTTTCAATTAGATACTCTGGTCTTTAAAGATTAACGAAAACAAGACCATGCACCCATTAAATTTTGGAATTGTATAATCTGGCTTTTAAATTTTTGTTCTCGACACATCACATCTTTTTCGTCCTCAACGATTATTATAGCATAAATAATAATAAAAATTATACAATTTCTACCATTGCTTAATTGAACATTTTAGAACTACGCTGGCTCTTAAGAGATATAGTATAGAATAATGTTTAAGCATATCATTAGTTTCGGTTTAAACTCATCATGAGATTCACGTGTGGTTTAACTATTCAGCTGAGAGTTCCATTACGGAGACGGAAGGCTTCGAGGAATCAATTAGTTCACCGAGACACCATTACTGAACCCCAGAGATTTGACGTTTGCTCTCAGTTATTTACTGCAGCGATTTATATGATTTTCAACTTTTTTTACTTAAATAAGGATATATATGAATTTAATTTAATTTAGTATCGTTATCGTTAAATAGATAATTATAATATGAACGCTAGTAACTGCTGTAGTTAACAACTGTGTTACAGTTACTATCGCTCACCGTCGGATACATTTTAAACTATAAGTATGTCCTGTAAAACAAGGAGACATGACAATAAAAAGATCTATAGTCCTAATTTATATGTATAGTATAACTTTCATTTCATATTCTTGTATTATTCAGTGTCTAAATATATTGAAATGAGTTTTGAAGAATAAAACCAAATATTTACCTACGATTCAGTCTTTTCTTTTTAATATAGTTTGTCCTATCGCAATGAGAAGTTAAATTTGAATTAGAATAAAATTTCTACTTCTTAATTAACACAAATTTATTTCCAGTGGCTTATTTCGAATTTCCACCGGTTTCCAGCTACATATATATTAACTGTATTTTATGTTTTATCGTTAGTTCTCTATTATATTGAATTAATTGTGTTATTAACCATGTCACATTTTCTTTTAAAACAATCGTAAAGGTATAATTAAAGTATATAATTACTTTTCGACTGAGAAGGAATTAATCTTTAATGGTTTTAATATTAAAATAACTCCACAAAAACGAAAATACCTTGGCACATAAACTGCAAATGAAGGACTAAGATTCGTGGCACACATAAGTGGTGAATTTTCCGCTGGGAGTTATGTGGTTCGGGCGCCGAGCAAACTGTAATGAAGCTCACTCATTTGTTTGCAGCCTTTCATTCCTATACCGGCTCCCTATAAGGAATACGTAATTGATTTCATTGTTTACTATTTAACATGATTTCTATAACAAAGTATATAAATTAAATCCTGGATTGTCCATTTCAAGTGGGTTTTGATGGTAAAATGCTATTTATTATAAAATAGGTCTATAAGTGAACGATGTTGATGTCTGGAATTAACTCCTCTCTGTGCATCCACTAAAAACGATTGTAACATGTAATGTATTTTAAATAACTCAATGTATGTTATGTATATGTTAAAAAATAAACCAGATCATGTTTCTTGCCGGTTCTTCTCGATGACAGGGTTGTTTTCCGAACCGGTGATAGTTTTGAAGAGCGTAAGCGCCTTCCTCGGGCCAGAATTAAATAAAGTACTTTTGATTTTTTTTATTCAAAACCATCCTAAGGGTTTAAACTCCATACAAACTAATGTAGATCTTATGATGCACTAGTCAACAGACTGCCAGCATGAGTTTAAAAAAGACTGTATTTATTACAAAAAATCACAAACTTGAACAATAACAAATTGAAGTAAAATTATAATAAAAAAATATATTTAAAAATATGATCCGCCATTTTTAGATCTGCGTTTTAAAAAATCAGCTGAGTGGTTATAGTGGTTATCTTATAGATATTTACTACATTTTTTTTACTTCATACATTCATTGACAAGTCTTCCTTAAAACCTCTGGCTTCATACGCACATCCCCATAGGAAATCTCGAATTCTAAACCATAATAATAAGAGTAATAAGGATAAAATTAACATGAAAGCTATAGAGACCAGATGTTAAGAAGCAACGGCGCGGAAGACTAAAGAAACCTTTGAAAATTTTGCAAGAAACCGCAAACAAAACCATGGATAAGTTTGTAGGAACGTTCAATATAATCTAGTTCATTGATTATCCGTATATAAATACAAAAGTGACATTATAAAGATAGATGTACACATATTCATTGGTACATCGTGAGATAGATGGACTCAAACATCGTTAAATCGACACTTTACAATTACGACGTTTTGCTGCAATACATTAAATTCTGTACCGTTTACCGCTTGTCATGAAAATTGGTTTCTCGTAGATACTTGAACACGAAAAGTCTATTTCGTTATAATTCAGTTATTTATAAAAACAAATAGTAATAAAAACATAATACCAAATGCGTGCAAGGCGCGGGAACGGCTAGTTACATATAATACGAGTCTTCTGAATTTCGACATTGTACAGTTAGATTTTGTGAAACAATAATCAGTAAAATACATTAAAGTTACATATAGAATGATATAGCAAAGACGTTGCTTAAATCACTATGTAATAAGTTTTTTTTTTTTTTTCTCGAACTGACTACGCTATTGACCCGGCAGGGTCTTCACAGCTTCACCGGACTAAACTATGTAATAACGTTTCACCGTGACTGTATGGATAATAATTTGATTAATGATCCTGAATTAGTTATAAGAGTTAGTAGATATATATTTTTAAACGATGCTCATTGAATAACTATGTGCACGAGTTTGGACGAATCTCGCGTTTTTGTAACAAAAATAAAATCAGTTTTATTTATCATCTACATTATTATCTTTTAGCTTTTTCATCCATCTATTAATGAGTAATATAATGATAATATAATAATATAATGAGTATGTTGTAGATTTAATGTATGTATGTATGTAATATTTATGTTAATGTATAAAAACTCATTGTTACAAATAAATAATGGATGAGATATCAAACGTAGGAAATTTTCATAAACCTTATTGTTACATCTATTTTAGCAAACAATATAGTACGAAAAATAGCACGTCTGGAATTTTGTCGAATCTCTTTAATAATTACGTTAGCCTTCCAGAGACCATCACCCCATTCTCATGAGATAAATTAGCACTTAACGGGACCTCGTAAGATAGTTTTGTTCTGGATATAAGAGCGAAGACGAAAAGAAGCTAAGAGAAAAAAATGTCAAGGGAAAGAAAATTACATGTATTGCATTATAAGATGTAAGCGTGGTCATAGAGATATGTAATTGAGAGAAAGTGGTTTATTTAATTTGAATCTTTATAAGTACAAATAAAAGGGCATTAAATTTACCTAGATTCGTAACATTACTCAAGTATAATATATTCATTTTTCCATATCAATAGTAAAAAAGAATGATTCGCAATGTTTGGTGGATGCTACAACCCAGGCGCCCATCATGGTAGTGACGCAAGTAATTACGAGGAAAGAAATCCGCGAGTTTTGATGTAAGCGCTTTTATATTCCACAATGACATTAATATATATTCCTGCGACGTAAAATCTGAAGGTAAAGCTATTTTATATTCTTGTTCGCGTATAACACAGGTCCATATTTCCATTAAAAGCGTCATAGACCTTTATACGGCTATAAAAGCTAAACGGATCCATACTCGTGTATAAGGTGATCGTTACTGAGAAACGCGAGCTACGAACTTAACTACACTTCGAGTTAGGAGTTATCCTGCAGTTAGTTACTTGGTAAAGTTTAATATTAATAAGTCTGAATAAGGATACCATTACGTTAGACAATATAGAAGGTGGATATGAGATATTAATTTTATGTGCGAGAACGTAGAAGCAACAAATATATGTTGTTTATTAAAGTAAAACTTTTTTCCATCGCCTCGAATGTTTTCATCCATCTATTGCATGTCGCGTTGCAGTGGGCGCGCGGCCGCGGAATAGGGTTAAAATGATAGGCGCTCGACAGAGCGGGCAAAGCAAATATGGCGGCACCCATAGCTCAGTTCCAAATAGTTAAGTAATTCAATGATTTAAATAAATATTGTGCTCAATTTTTAACATGTCCTGTCGTCTTAATATTTTTTTCTTTTCTTTCATTTTTTCTCCGACTCCCCAGATATTGCCCTCTACAACCTCACAAACTTTACCTCTTTATAATGTTAGTATAGATCATATAATTAGTTAATAGCTTCTGCCCGTAACTTCATACGCGTGGAATAGTTATTTTAGGCTAAGACGCAGCGGAAGCTCTCAAAAGAAAAAATACCCCGATATTAAATCATTTTTCATTGTTGCTCCGCTCTTAGTGGTCTTAGCGTGATGATATATAGCCTATAACACTTACAAATAATGTGGCTTTCTGTCGGTAATTTTTTTTTCAAAATCGGTTAGTTGTTCCTGAGATTACCCCTTACAACGTCACAACGTCACAAACTCACAAACTTTACCTCTTTATAATATTAGTATAGATTTATTCCGTACCTTAATACGCAGATTGAAATTAAAATATATTATAGTTGGATATCTTGTCTACTATTGATTTCCCATTACTTATCATTCCCATTTTTCAATTATTAAGAAACGTGATTTTAATATCCTAAATTAAACAATAAAAAAAAAACATTTAAATGCCTACAATCCGAAAAAAGTTTCACTTGCATCGTGAATCATACAACCACATTTTTTTTAGTGTATGGGTTGACGAAGGCTAACATTTGATTACACTCTAATGTACTCGTATGATTTGATTAACGTGAATAGGTATGCTTAAACAAATTCCGTATAATCAATGTTTGCACTCACAGTTCGACCTGTCTCGGTAAACTCGGTTCGGGCCGGACAAGTAACGAATCCTCGTCCCCGACGCCCCGTGCCACGTCACTCAACCCGCTAGAACATTTTCTTCCTTCTCGCTTTGCATAGATACATTCTGACACATATTTTGTATTATAATTTCTCCGCTTCTAAAGGTCGTATATATATATTTATATAGTATATAATTTTCCTTAATAAATATATTATAAAAAAACGTTTGAAGGTGGTAGAGTCATGCTGAAGCTATTACTTGTTTCAGCATAAATGGGTCGGCTCGCCCGGGGTACTAGCACCCGACCCACAGAAACTCCCACGTGAAGTAACAGTGCTTTATTGTTACGGTTCGTTCGGTCAGTGAGAGCGCCGGAGAACCCACCTTCCCTTCCCTCCCTTCCCCACTCCCCCTCCCCAACTCCTCCAAAACACCGGCTGGCAATCCACTTGCGAGTCTTCTAGTGTTGTTAGTGTCTATGGACAGTGATGAAAAAAACAATCAAATATAAGTGTAATTACAAACGATATAAAACTGACTTCCAAGTGTAACGCCAGAACACATAATTACAAATATGAAGCAATATATAAAGCATTTACATAGACCTATTTCTGTACTTAAGTACGTCCTTAAGTAAAATTTTTGAAAAGATTATGCTCAACCAATTAGTAGACTATTTCAATGTGCAAAAGTTTATGGATGGTCGACAGTTTGGTTTCACGAAATTGAAATCTACTACTGACGCGGGTGCAACGCCTATAAGTTATATATTGAGGGCATGGGAGGACTCGCATGATGCAATTGGTGTGTTTTGCGATCTGTCTAAGGCCTTTGATTGCGTTGATCATAGTACGCTTATTCTAAAATTAAATCATTATGGTATTTGTGGATCTTCTCTCGACCTTCTAGTCTCTTATTTAAAAGATCGTTGTCAGAAAGTTAGCATACAAGGGGTAACCTCTGCAGGATCCTTTGCGCGAATTGGCGTCCCACAGGGTTCTATTCTAGGACCGTTCTTATTCTTAATATACATAAATGGTCTGTCGCTAATGGTCAATAACTGTACTAACATGGTGATTTTTGCAGATAATACTTCAATTATATTTAAAGTAAAAAGGACAGATTCAGAGGTTGGGCATGTAAATGATACTTTAAACGAAATTTCTCATTGGTTTGCATTAAATAACTTAGTACTAAATACAGGTAAAACAAAATGTATGAGATTTATTTTGCCTAATGTGCCACAAGTTGATAGTAGCATCAAGATCGAAAGGAATTTTGTAGGGTTAGTTGATAATACTTCTTGGGTATCACACTAGATTCAAAATTTAAATGGGGTCTTCAAATTAAACAAATGGCAAGCAAATTAAATTCTGCTGCATTTGCCGTACGTAAGATTCGCCAGCTAACTGATATTGCGACTGCTAGGTTAGTCTACTTCGCCTACTTACATAGCTTAATGTCTTATGGCATTCTGTTGTGGGGGAAAGCAGCTGAGGTAGACACCATATTTTTATTACAAAAACGGGCAGTTCGAGCAATTTACAATATGAGACCTCGCGAATCCTTAAAGACCAAGTTCAAGGAGTACGGTATTTTAAATCTGCCCTCCCAATACATTCTTGACAATTTAATGTATGTCCGTAAGAACCTTCAAAAGCTAGATTTCTTAAAAAACCAGCACAATCTAAATACTAGAAAGTGTAACAAACTGGTTGTCCCACGTTTTAGACTTAGTATAACCAGTAACAGTTTTTTGGGAAATAGTGTTAGATTTTACAACAAAGTCCCAAAGGATATTACCTATTTGCCGGATTGCGAATTTAAGAATTTAAGCGCCATGTCAAGTGGGTTTTGGTGTCAAAAGGCTATTATAGAGTGGATCAATATGTGAACGATGGTGATGTCTGGAATTAACTCATCTCTATGCATCCATTAAAAACGTTTGTGACATTTACCTAATATATTCTAAATCGGAATATTATATATATTTGTGAAAAAGATAAACCAGATCGAGTTTCTTGATGGTTCTTCTCGATGACTGGGTTGTTTTGCGAACCGGTGGTAGTTTTGACGTTCGTAAGTGCCTTCTTAGGGCCTAAATTGGATAAAGTGTTTTTGATTTGATTTGAATAGAAAGTGTCCAATCGCCGTCGTCACTACTTCTTCGTCATCGACATCTTAACAATATATTTCATGTACAAAGTACAAAATAAAAGTACTACACCGCCTTCCTTACTTTTCCACGGCAAGATATCCCACATAGCTTAATGCATAGTAGTGCTAATAAAATCATAGTTTTTTAAACCTCTAATAACTTTGTATAAAATTAAGCTATCGGCATAAGTTTTCTTTTTGATGAAGAGCAAGTATATAAGAAAATATATTTAAAAACATTAATCGAAATCTTGGGTAGATATTATTTGCGTGATTCGCGCACAACAGCAGCCTCTAATATTTTAGCAGGAACAAGATTAACATTAGAAGTAGAATCTAAATTAAGAAGCTTTACCTAATTCTATAGTTAGATAGGCTTTCTCGTTCCAGTTATACACGAAGCAGACTAATTTAATTCCGTGAGCGTATACGAGTACATAGATATTTACTATATAGAATAACTATAACATTTTTTCGACACATAAATATTTATTTTGTACGTTTCTAGAAAGTTCTAATTAAAGTTGTTTATTAAATAAATTAATAAAAAACAATAAATGTATGTAAGAAACAAACTCAATTTTCAGTAATATCTGTTGATCAATATTTATAAAACTTTCAAACTTTCTAATTTGGTTCTCGCGAAAAATCGTTTTATTGTTTCATAAGGGCTGTGTTTTGTTTAGATTATAGGGTTAGTGTTTAATATAATTACCACTTTACCGATTTGAAGTTGCACCTATTAAATTTTACCATTACTGCTTATTCCCCATATAAAAGAAAATTGCACCTTAGATATTACACTGACAATCTATTTACCAGTACAATTGTTAAATAATTTTATCCGTGTCGGATATAGGCCCGGACAAATATAAGACATTTTTATGTATCACTAAAAATTATTAAACAAAGTCGTCCGCCTCTGTTCACGATAATAGATAAAGTGATTGGTGGTTGAGGTATATAATATATTAATATTTTTTGCAAATTGGTTGTAATATAACGGTAATTGTTGGAAGTGTTGGAAAATGTCGTCTGCTGCGAGCTTTCATCGAAAACACTGCCTAATCCCTTTGTGATATAACAAAACAAAACAATTGAGGTAATAAACGACGCAGACGACGTCGCGGGTATCAGCTAGTAGATTTATAATTATAATAAATAAACAGCTGACAATTGGCAGCTGGAAGTGTAATACGATTTCGTCTTCCAAGTTCTCTACACATTCGTTTAATACCTCCGTATTTGCACTATCGGCACTAATTACCGAGGATCCTGGAGTACCGGGATCAGTGCCGACAAGTTTAGACAACGGATTTAGAAGTTAAATGGATTAAACCGCGCGGCTTCGGCGACGGGGATGCTTCGCAACGCGTGTGTGGTTAATTGGAAATTCATCAGCACGTTCTGTGTAATGAACAACTGGTAAGAGTTACAGAGGTCAGATTCGACTGTGCTTATAGTGAAAATTAATTTACTTAAAATTTTGGACAAACGCCAAGCCAATTGATTAATTAATTCCTGCGCTGAAGAGGTTTTATACACAAAATATTTAATGATACATATTGTTCTCCATTGCAATATTTTTATACAGTTCATATTTTCAATAGCTTAAACGGATAATAATTCTTCATGTTAAATATTTAGATGTATAAAAATGGATACAACATTGGATATGTGTGATACGCTTCAGTAATTCCATGGAAAACTGTCTATGTTACCATAATTCACCCCAGGTGGCGCTACAGTATTTTTTATTACTATTACTTTTTACATTGTAATTAAACGCCAACGAAGTCTGTGGTCGGTTGGTAATGATATATATAAAAGAAAGTACTTTGCCACGTCTGTTTGTCTGTTTGTTCGCGATAAACTCAGAAACTACTGAACGGATTTTCATGTGGTAGATAAAGTGATTTATGAGGAAGGTTTCGGTATATAATTTGTCAAGGTTTTTTTATCATTATCAGGACGGAATAACGTCCGCCGTGCCCGCTAGTATTTTTATATATTATATTAAAATTTTAATCGACAATGATTCAATTTAGAACATGTTTTCTTCCTGTGTTATATTCATTATTTCAAGAAATCATTAGATAAAAATATTTTTAACAAGAAATATATTCTCTATCGAACCGTTCAACAACTTCTCTGTATAATTCAATTCAACTGTAATTGAATACACCGAACTAATGGAATCTACGTTCATTCACAAACCGGCATACAAAACGTTTCAACCGTACGCTTATAAAATTTATTTCCATTGAACAAATCAATGGACACCCACAAATCTGATCGCATCGAGTATATACCAATATTACGATAAAATATACATATATATAGGTTGGTAGTGTCCGGTACCAGTACAGTGAACCAACATAATGAAACGGGCCCATTGAAAACATCAATAGCCGAACCGTTTAGTTCGAACGATCTCCCACCGGCCAGATTACGTAAAACTTACAGAACAGACACAATTTCAATTAATGCCTACACGCACTAAACAACTACATAACTCGACCATTCTTATTGGAAACTCGTGATGTATAAAGATTATTTTGTTTCTTTTTTAATACGCGTTTTATATATATATATTAATGGCGGACTAATACTTTTTATTGTAATTTTATGATATCTAATTAACATTTTTACCAACTGTAGCTACTCCGAAAAGCTGTCCTGTAGCTATGCCGGTAAATTTTCGTCAAAATCGCTTCAGACATCCCAGATATTAGCCCAAATAAATCACCAATTCTTTAGTTTTATTGATATAAAACTTAAGTTGGTCTTCATGAAAATTAATAATCAACTGTAACTCATGAAACGGTTGTACCAAATGATCCCAGTCCGTTAGTGGTATCCGCCGCAAAATACGAACCCGTACCAAACGCTGCGCGTTGTAAAAGACGCCCGCAACATATTTTTACCGATCCTCCCGATGAAATAACGGCAGTGAACGATCAGTACCAGCCTGTCTCTCCAAACAGAGCGTGCTCACGCCCACGCCCGCGTAACCACAGATCACGCCGCCATGGTCTAGGGATAAATTTCGCTCCCGTACACCAGACTAGGCCCCCCTCGGCAGCTGCTCAAGCCTAGGTCCGTTCCCTCGGCGTGGAGCCCTTGAGTACGCTGCTCGCGCGATACAGTGACACAAAATCTTACATCACTGCGTGCGATCCGGTGCAAGTACCACCCAAAACAACCGTGCCCGGTGAGCACCTGCACCAGTCGGAACGTCATCGTCAACGGGGCCCATTTCCTCATTGCACAGGTCCGGCGGACGAGGGGGGGCAGCCGGTGTGTGCCCGGTCTGCTCCTCTATACGTAGGAAGGTGACCGCCGGGCGGATCGTGGGGGCGGCTCTACAAGGTTGATTAGCTTGTTCGATCCCTTGCCGCCCCCACAAAACGGTCTGTCGGTACACCGTGGGGTTTTAGTCCGTGCGACTCGGACATAACCCACCGTCTCCCCCGGGAGGGTGGCGTATCAATAAGGGATTTCCCCACGATAAAAAAAATAAAAAAAAAGCTCACATAGGTTGCGTATTGCATGTATCAGGCAACAGCCAAAGCCGAGGTGTGCCGTGCACCCTTGAGCTAGTTGTCAAAATAAAATCGGCTGAGTGCCTTAAGCGCTCGCCTTAGTAGTCCGGTGAAGCTGTTAAGACCTTGCTTGGTCAATAGCGTAGTCAGTTCGAAAATAATAAAAAAAAGGTTGTTCCAAATTCTCTCAACGATATTACAAAAAACGTATCTAAAATTGTAATATTATATCAGTGGTACCCTTAAATTGGTAATGGTTTAAAAATGTACGATCTTTAAGAAAACTGATTTTAGTTTATTACTGTATTAGCATTCCCGGCGGACGTTGTCCCACTGATAATTAATCAGACAGCAGGGCAACCTACCGGGTCCGATTACGAATCTAAACCATTCTCGAATCCACTGGAACACGCAAAAAAAAAACATTAATCAAAATCTGTCCAGCCGTCTAGGAGTTCAGTCCCCTACATACGAACAGAAGAATTATACATATATTATTATAACCAAATCAAAAAAATCAAGGGTGGATCAAAAAAATCGACTATATTTTTTTTTAGAAGTGACAAGGAAAAATGGGTTGCTAGACACCTTAAAAAAATTCTCACCAAGCATGAGCTCTTAATTTGAATTGAAATTGACTTTAAATTAAATAAATGCTTATTTATCTACGTCATTTGGTTTAAAAAAACGTTGATATTATACTATTGATTTTATTATTATTTGGTAAAATTTGGCACAATTAAGTGTTGTTTTATAAAGACGATTCTTATATTATCCCTTTTGCTATAACTCGCCAATAGACGTCGCTGCGTCGATGTTGTAGATATTGAATATTTATAATTATAACTCACTAAAACACAAGTATTTATCACAACCAATAAAAATAAACGCGTGCAAAGTCACAGGCATAACTGATACAGTACTTTTATCCAAAATTATAAAACCTACCTGAAGGTACTTATCGTGCGTACTTCAGAATGACCGCTCTGTGCTTCTATCTTACGGAGACTCGAGTTAGGAATCACGGTCTGTTGAGTTGATAAACGATTATAATACTTATTGCAACAACTTAAAGTCGCTTTTACTCTAATCACGACAAATAGAAATGAAGTGGACGACAGAGCGTTTCCAATAAACCAAATAAACAGTAAGGGTGACCGTCTGTCAAACGCACGCGTCAATTTTATCGCTCTCGTATACCGCGCCTTGTAGAATTTATGTTATTGGTGAACGAACCATCAGTTCCCGTGACCCGTGCCAATGATATTGCTAACTCGACGGATTTGGCATTGATTTTTTATTCTAGCCGGTCGTTTTGTTTGGCTCGTTAAAATTTCTCATTACATATACTCGTTACAAGATGTGAATTTTTAAATGTTTTAAAACTTTAGTTTAACTTTTAGGCGTGAAAGTTTAAGCACTTTTGTTTACGTACTTTAATAAGGTATTGAGTTACTCCATACTGTATGATGTGTGATAGTTATGAATAAAATAACTGACATGATTCTATTCTTTAATATTCTTTTTATGAAATCTCGATGTAAGTGTACCTTTTTTTCGGATCGTAAGCATTTAATTGGAAATTATTCGATTTAAGGTATTAAAATCGCATTTTTAATTTTAACTCAATAATTGGAAAATGGGAATGGGAAATCAATAGTAGACAAGATATCCACCTATAGATACATTTTAATTTCAATTTGCGCATTAGAATACGGAGTATATAATAATTCAGATGATAGACACATGTTAAAAACTGAGCACCTTAAATCATTTATTTAAATCATTGTGAATTAAGCCATGGGCGCCGCCATTTCGCTTTGGATGCTCTGCCGATCGCCATCCACTTTACCCCTCTATCGCGGCCGCGCGCCGGCTGTAATGCGACATGCGATAGATGGACGAAGAAATTTAAGGCGATGGAAAAAAAGTTTCAAGTTAAAATTGTCGGTTCTTTATGACGGGTGGTAGAGTGATGCAGTTGTTTCTCATTGTATAATATAGTAATCAAGAGAAAAGTATATGAGAGAAGAGGGATCTGTAGGTACCATACAAAATCGCTACTACCATACACATATTGACAAACCTGTTACAGTGATTCTCTTTTAGTTAGTCGCGTTTTGAGATCAATTACTGTATACTTAACAGTCAAGACTTGCAGGGTGGCATAACAGTGACGAACAATATCTGAACCATTACCTATTACATCATATATTTTTAGACACTATTGGGCTTCAATATCATCAAATCAACCTGTACGAGATCCAATGTAGAGCCATAGGCCTCTTCCTGATAGAAGGTATGGGAATAATCACTACGCTAGCCCACGATCAAAATCAAAATCACTTTATTCAATTTGGGCCCTAAGAAGGCACTTATGAACGTCAAAACTACCACCTATTGACTCTATTAAATCTATTGACAATTTGAAACTCCGAAAAATCCACAGTATTTGATTTCCTACATACGATGGTACTAAAAGAATTCGACGTAAGATGCAAGACGCGAATTACGATTTAATCGTTGGTACATGCCGGGATTCGAATATCGAACTGACATTCCACCGGTCAAATCACTCGACCACCATTGGTATATCACTATATATACTCGTATTGCTAGATATATTGTATCGATGTGTTGATTGTTCAGAAAACTTGACCTTTGTCACTAAATAATAATAATCCGATTTTTGAAATAAAATAAGTACACAAAGTCCAATACATTATAGCAATATGCTGTCAAATGAAAAAACTTATCTTGTATTCGAAAAACGTCCTAAAATCAAGACATCGAAACAAGCAGACAAAAGAATTTCTTCATTACGTACAACACTTCAGTAAAACACGGAGTCGCCCCACGCGCGTTTTATCATTTTTTCGATCAGCCTGCAGGCCCGCCTGATAACCGTGGGGTTAGCTGACAGCTTTCAAACGAGGATTAACTTCGTATTGCGGGATGAGAGGAAAAAATTTAATAGCTCCGTCGAGATTGGCCCCCGGGACCCTATTTTGATGAGCTGTTAGTTAAGAGAGCTTTTGTTGGAGCCGTGCGATTTGATCGGCGCAACACCCTGCCACATTCAACAGCTGTTATATTGAATTGTCACACTATTGCAATTTAAATACACATTACGTGTAAACTTCATTCTAAAAAGTATTCATTAGTTTTCGATTAAAGTTCACACCGACACAGCTGTATTCGATGTAATTTACTAAATTATACATCGTCCGCGCGGCGTTCTCTCAATATCAACGTTTTATTTTTAATTCTAAATATTGCCTAATAACCGGTAATTTTATATTTTAAAATTAGAGGTTATCGTCAAAGTATTTCTTATTTTATATTGTGTTTTTGTTCTAAATTATTATATTACTATGTTTTGTTCACGGCTTCGCTCGCATAAGCGGCGATTTAATATATTCCTCGCGAACACATTTTTTCTGCATGAAAAGTACCTTGCTTGTTTTGTTGATGATCGATTAAGTAGTTAAAGCATGAAAACCTAAGAAACAAACAAATTTGTATTCGTATTTTAATATTAGTTTGGATTAAATGTTACATGAAATAATAATGCATGCCTATAAATTAGACCTAACAATTCAGGCAATTAAAATAATATATCCATCTTAAAATAAGCGATTTGTAGACTACGTTCAGTTAATGGATCAGTTAAAGACCGGCATGATCTAAATACTAGAAACTGTAACAAACTGGTAGTCCCATGTTTCAGTCTCAGTAAAACCAGTAACAGTTTTTTAGGTAATAATGTTAGGTTTTACAACAGATTACCAAAGTATATTACCGATTTGCCAAACTGTGAGTTTAAGCGCGATGTGAAGCGGGTTTTGGTGTCTAATGGTTATTATAGAGTGGATAAACATATGATAGAACGATGGTGATGTCTGGAATTGACTGCTTTCTGTGCATCCACTAAAAACGCATAATGTATTCTAAATAGATATTTGTTAAAGAGATATACCCGATCGAGTTTCATGCCGGTTCTTCTCGATGACTGGGTTGTTTTTCGGAGCGACGGTAGTTTAGGCATTCATAAGCACCTTCTTAGGGCGTAAATTGAATAAAGTATTTTTGATTCGAAAATCTTTACTTTTATGAGCAGTGAGAAAGCTCGCCGGCTGTGCATTAGTATAATGCTTTCTAATACATAAACATAGCAATATCTACTTATAAGTCATTTATTAATGTTGATAAAATTGTTAGAGTTAATTAATACATACGCTTAACATAGCAAAAAATGAATAACTAAGACAGAAAAAGCAAATTATAGTGTCATTCTCACGATACGCAGACTATATCTCAAACCAGTTATTTTATTACAAGCAATTATATCTTTTAGAATCGGTGGACTAATGTATTACATAAGAAAATTAGTAGATCAATTAATATATCCGGAATTAAACTGGATTGTATAAAGTTATTAGCCGTTGCAATAAAAACTTGATATATGTTGTAAAGTTAGAAAACAGGATTAGAATTAAGTTAAAATATTCAAGATTATGTTGTAGAGATTTTAACAAAATTAAAAAAAAAACGTCATATGATCAGTGAATATGCAGAATTGTGCAACCACGATCGTCAGGGAAATATGATCAGCCGTATCGTACAAAGAATGCAAAGTGACGACAGATATGAATTGTAAAGTCATATTGAACGAAAATACATTATTAAGGTAAAATATAAATCTTTAGTCCATAAATGAAATGAAACAGGTATTCAGAATATTTATATTTAGAACTATATTTATCAAATTCAAATTATTTTGGTATCAATACGAGAAATAGCAATTCCTACATTTTGTGTACTTCTGCGATGTCCTGCTTTTATTTAATGAAATTACTGTTTAAAATAGTCCCTTAGGTAAAAATGTATTACTTAAGTAACAAAAAAAATACTGAATCTCACTTTCAATAATATGAATAAAAATAGTTTTCAAGTTTAGAAATCGTTAGCTAAAACATTCTTGAGGTAGATACACGGCAAAACCGACATTACTGCTCGGTTCTCATGAATCAAACCGTGCTTAGTTTGGTGAAATTTGATGTCAGGCAAATACATAATTATACCGGAAAACGGTAGTATTCCAATACCGTGTAGGGTAAACAAAAGAGCGAATGCCGCGAACTGCGAGTCCGTACGGTAATATCGTAATTTAGCGAGCGGATGTGCCCGGAACGTACGCATACAAACATTAATAACAACATTATGAACGGTGACATGTTTTGGTAAATACAAAACATCATCGAGCCAATGATAATCCAGTATTTGAAAACAAAGGCCCTGAATGAGAGAGAAACGGGAGCTTGATTTGATTATGATCCTCGTATTGTTGGAGAAAATCGTTTAAATTGAATTTCATATTGAACATTTTTGGACATTAATCTGCGATAAGATACAAGATGATATACATAATAATTATTAAAATACAAGTTTTCATACAAAATTTATAATACCAGTACTTAATAATCCTTTATATCCTACATTATTTTGTGCTCGCCCTAGGAATAAATTCTTAAATATATATAAAAAAATTACTTGACGAAAGAACTTTACTTTGCAAAGAGGAAATATTTTTTTACTCTGTAAGCAATACTTTGAATTCTAAAAACTCTTAATAAGCTCAATTAATTTCCTGTCCAGGGTTTTATTGTGTCCAAAGAAAAAGCTTGTAATATTATTATCGAATGAGAGTTCAACTTTAGTGTACAATTTTTGATTTGACTTTGTAGACGTTTCTAACAATTAAGTGTTTTATTGGTATATTAAAATTACATCTCTTCCGCTTTTAGTAAATACTATCTCTATTCTCATTCTATTTGCGGAGACCTGGAAGTACAGCATCGATAAATCGATCTTAACTTACTAACGCCATTTTAGAATCAGATTCGAATATATCTAGTCTTCAATTTGAATACAAATGATCTATCACGTCTATTTTTATTTCAA
Source organism: Antheraea pernyi (assembly GCA_015888305.1). Taxonomy (NCBI): domain Eukaryota; kingdom Metazoa; phylum Arthropoda; class Insecta; order Lepidoptera; family Saturniidae; genus Antheraea; species Antheraea pernyi. The sequence continues at coordinate 114,643 of MU159040.1, read as the reverse complement.
TATTATCAAAATATTTATCAATAATACCGTTACCTTACGTTACGTCAACATTATAAAAGCCAGTATCATGAGATATAAAATGCTAGTTTTATAAACATGGCTAAAATGATGAAGTCATTTAAATATTATTTTATAAGTTGACTGGTTTAGCTTCTGCTTGGCTTTTTGATCCACTCTCAGTTATCAATGCGTAGGACTCATAATATTTACAGTTAAATATATCTATATTAGAAAATTGGGAGTACCAACAGGAAACTAGTGATTCTTAATTGTTAATACAAGTTTAGGTTAATCTATTCAGAGCTATCTATGGATAAGAATCTTTCAATATTACATAATGACAGGAATATAATTTTTAAGTTGTGAATCAATTCACATTTCATTCGACTTAATTCACACAGTTCACAATTGAGTTGTGGGTAACAAAGTATAATTTAAGTTATAGTTTCCGCTCTTTTTCTTTAGTCCTATTCTACTTTAGAAGTAATTTAAAATGTTGTATTTAACGCTAAGTATTAAATTTATTATGCAGTTAAATAATTTGGTTACATTTCAATAGTTCAAAAATACTTTTCGACTGGTTTCTTACTTGAAGTTATTTATTGTTTCGGTGACTGGCAGTTTTTTTATCCAACATCTTTTAGATTTTTCTGTACTTTTTTATGTTTACTTATTATTTTAAGTTCATTAATCTTCTTCAAAATATAATGTTTTAAAAGTAGAGTCCGGGAGAGTTTATTACATAAAAAAGTTTAGGTGTTTGTACGCATTTATTATTCTTTGAATCATGGAAATTATTTAGCAAACAAAATACAAATTGATATGAAAAAAGTTGTAAAATTCTTAAAGAAAAAGTGCGGTGAAGTGAAGGCATACAATAAAAACTTAGTTGTGCCTATATTGGAGGCAATCAAAACTTTGTAAATTCAAATCTTTATATCGAGTTCTCGGAATTTTTGCCGATTGGGTTACAAGAATTAAGCTAACATTTTCAATAGAAATGAACGAACCTGGTGGACAAACGCAGTCTCCATAATCCCTTATGCTCCTTCTAGGTCTCCAGTACGACGCCGGTCTCGATAGCACTTCTCTTCTTAGCCTCTCGACCAGCGGTTGTTGGGGCTCCAATACTGCACTCCTTAAAGCAAAATGCTGTTCTTCCAATAACGACAGCCTATCTTGCAGTCCCTGCTGCTTGTATAAACTATACCCGCTCGATATCAAGCTCATGGCACAGGCACACCACAACACCACACAGTATGCCCACGGATCAACGGGGCATTTGTCTTCGCATTTCTCCCATTTTTTCTTTTTCTCTTCCTTTTTCGTCTCTTTTTCTGTCGTCTTAGCGCCCATAGGCGACTTGAATCCCGTTTTCAAAATCATATTGTTTTCATAAGCATTTTCTTGTTATTCTAAATACTTCATTCCCCATTTTAATCACACGGTCGCTCTCGGATCACACAGTATCGTATACGCGTAAAATAAAATTCACTGGATTTTTTTTGTCGTGTTATGTTATTTAAAGCGTGTTGGATTTCGTTGGGATCACGCGCGGGTCGCGTACACGTCCTACTCACTCGGAAGACGAAACGCCACTGTCTGACTGTCCGTTTTGTGGTTGCGGGATCAACACGATACGCCGCACTCCACTACGCAACGGGAGACAACAAGGCGTGCGCGACGTCACAGTACAACGTCTAAGCGTAGTTTCAGCAGTTTGCGTGCAATTTACAGGACATCCCTAACAGTTAATAGAGATAATTATTTGTCACGTTTACACGATGAAACGTGGTAACTGATACGAATGACTGAATCTTGAAATTACTGAATTTGGTTGCCGTCAACGATGCTTCAGCTTCTATTATAATCGGATATTGAAGTTATACCTATGTCACACAATCACACTTATATGAATATTATAATAATTTTATTTCATTCAATAACGAGACACCTTATAACGCTATTCCGTATAACTGTATAAATACCGACATAAACATGCCTTGAGGATTTTTCACTAATGTAAATTGAATGTATATGGTCTTTACCTATGAAATTGCCGTTTTGTATGAAAAAATTTAAACGAATTTTTTAAATGTATTTTTTATTTCTATTAATCGCAGTAATCACCCATGCAATCAAAGTATCTTTGCTAACGCAGTGACAGTTTATTGATGCCCTCCTTAAAGAAATCAGCTGGACGGGAGGCAATAAATTCTTCAAAGGCATTTTGTACTGCCTCTCGGGTATTGAATTTTTTTTCCCACCAAGGAGTTATCCAAATTCTGGAAAAGTAGTAGGCGCAAAGTCTGGAGAGTAGGGCGGATGACGGAAAACTTCCAACCCCAGTTCTTGCAACTTGGAGACCGTCTGCTGTGCAGTATGAGGTCACGCGTTGTCGTGCAGGAGCAGTGGAGACGAGCGATTGAGCAATGCTGGTTGGAGATGTGCCAGCTTCTCCATCATTGTGTTCAGTTCTTCACAGTATATATCTGCAGTAATGCTCACCCCATTAAGAAGCTGTGATGAATCACACCGGCGGTAGACCACCAAACAGTGACCATCACTTTTCTAGGGGTAAGTTTTCGTTTAGGGCATTGTTTAGGTGCTGAACCAGGAAATAACCAACTTGCTGAGCGCTTGCGGTTATCAAACAGAATCCACTTTTCATCGCAAGTAACAATGCGGTTCAAAATTCCTTCATTTGTGTGTCTGTTGAGCAGTGCAAGGCACGTCTCGACGCGTACTTCGCGCTGGCGATCATTGAGTTCGTGGGGCACCCATTTGTCAAGATTTTTTACCTTGTCAATTTGACGCAAATGGACCAATATTGTTTTGACGCTAACGTCAAACGCTGCTGCTAATTCAGCCGTAGATTGTGTATAATTAGCTTCCACAATCGCCTTTAATTCGTCATTGTCGACCAAAGTCTTTGGACGACCGCGAGGTTCATATTTTAAGTCGAAAGTCCCAGAACGGAAGCGAGCTAACTAATAACAGGTGGTGCGTTGGTTTAGCTAGGTTTAGTAGTGTTAGCTCCGTAAACGTCGTTGATGTTGCGTGCCTCTTGTGCCGCGTTGCTGCCACGACGGTACTCATATTCCATAATTACTCGAATTTTTAACGTATCCATGATGACAAAAAAGATTGAAATGCGATGAAAATGTAACACTAATAAATTAACAAATGACTACTTTTGGAAAAAGAATTCCATGTTTTTAAAATAAAATTAATTTGAAATTAGAATTCTTAGCCAAACAAAAATTATTTTGATTTGAAATGGCCAGTACTGCAGAATGACAATTTCATAGGTAAAGACTTATTATTTACAAACTTGGACATTTTTTATCAGTTATATTAATGACAATTTTGCGGACATATACGTATTTTCTTAACCCATATGTCATTAATAAATAAATATAAATAAAAAGCCCATTTATTCCAAAACCAAACATTCGTTAAATCAATACAAATGTTTTAAAAAAAAGTAATATTATTAAGTTAATATATATTGTATGTGATTATAAATTATTTGGACCCCTCTCGGGTAAAGGCCTCCTCCAGCTCCTGCCATTTATTTTTGTTTATTGCTGCGTTAGGCCAATCTGTTTCTATTTTACGGAGGTCATCTGACCATCTCGTGTTAGGTCTACCTAGTCTTCGTTTTCCAATTGGACCCATCCACATCGTAGCAACTTTAGTCCACCTTTCCGGTTGCATCCTTGCAACATGGCCTGCCCATTTCCATTTTGATCTCAAGCTATACTGTAGAGCATCGATTATTTTTGTTTTGGATCTTATGCTGCTATGCAGTATCTTGTCTTTTAGTTTTATTTTTAATATGTTTCGTTCTATTGCTCTTTGACAAGTCTTGATTTTTTGTTGTGCTTTTTGTGTATATTTCCAAGTTTGGCTACCGTATGTCATGGTTGGGAGTAAACATGTGTCAATAACTTTCTTTTTCAGATTAAGGGGAAGTTGGCTTTTTAAAATCTCTTTCATGCTCCAAAATATATTCCAGGTTTTCTTTATTCTTCTGTCGATTTCCTCTATGTTATGTGATGGGTGAAAGGATATTTTTTTACCTAAGTACACGAAGTTGTCTACATACTCTATTTCGGTATTTTCTATAAAAATCGGTGTTTCGGTATGGTTCGACATCACTTTTGTTTTTTGTAGACTAATTTCTAAACCAATTTCTTTACTAGCTGCATTTAGAGACGTTAACATAAATTGCAGGTTGCTTGCTTTCTCTGAAATGAGAACTATGTCATCTGCGAAACAGAGATGTGTCAGGTTTTGTGTTGACATGGTTATACCCCTGCCTTTCCATTGTAGGGCATTCATCGTATACTCTAGAGCTGTTATAAATAGGGTTGGCGACAGTGGATCCCCCTGCCTTACTCCTCTTTCTATTTGTATTTCCGGTCCGGTATTTTCAAGCTTAACTCTACTCGTGCAGTTTTCATAAATGTTTTTTATTATCTTTATATATGTAGAGTGGACTCTTGCTGCTTTTAGTGACTTCCAGATTGCGAAATGTTCTATGCAATCGAATGCCTTTTGATAATCGACAAATGCAAGGTAGAGTGGTTTTCTGAACTCTGTGTATTTTTCTATTAGCTGTTCTACTACTTGCAGGTGGTCAATGGTACTGAAACCTTTTCTAAATCCTGCCTGCTCCATTTTTAGGAAGTCTTCTATTTTTGGTGATATCCTAGCCTGTAGACTAGCTGAAAACAGTTTATACAAGCTAGGCATTAAGCTTATCGGGCGATAGTTTGTAATGTCCGTAGGATCGCCTTTTTTATAAATGATCGTTATGTCTGATTTTCTCCAATCGAGTGGTACTCTTTTTTCGCATATAATTTTATTGAATAGAATCGTTAGGGGTGTGAGTATATATGGACAACTATCTTTTGTTTTTGCAACTACCATATGTCATTAGATTATTAAAAGTTTTTTAAACCAATATAGATTAATTTTTTTTAATAGTTCATCAAAGGGAATCATCTGAAATCAACATACTTAAATATAAGTTAACAAAATATTTAAACGATTACAATATACACGTAGCCAAAGAAGCAGCACTGTTATCCGGATGGAATAAAAACTGAAACACGTTCTAATGTAATCAGAGTTTCGCCAGTCACTCTCAATGCTACAATACCGACACGTAAACGTAAGTATAAATATTTAAGTTTTCAAAAGGCCGCTTTATTTACGATCATTTCAAAGTTATTATTTATATAATAATACAATTTGATTGTATAGAAAGCTTGTTCTTCAACAGAACATGGTTATATCTAAAATTCTTTTATCGAGGGGAAAATCCTACATAAGATACCCTTACACGGTACAATCAATGTTAAAACTAATTTTGTATGATAAAATCTTGTATAGATTTTCATGATGGTTAAATGTGCCAGGTTACTTTTATTATCCTATGGATTTTATTATAAAATGTAGTATGTGACAATTAGACTATTATGTTTTAGTGTTATCTTATCTCGTCAGGTACTATAATATATCCGAATATAAAATGTAACTCTTTTTCTCCGCATTAAATCATGTTATAATATAATTAACTATGAGTATAACAATTATCTGTTCATTACCACTACATCTTAATAATCTTAATCTTAATAATGATAAAAATCTCTCTGAAGGCATTTTATAATGTTGGTGGTTGTATGCAGAAATATTTGGTTATCCTCTTTACATCATTCTAATATCATTAACAAAAGAATATTTATACTAATCTTTAAATAGTCCGAACGAAAAAAAAGTAATGTAACGTAAAATTAGTTTTCGATGAGAGTATAATTTCACTAAACTGTTAAAGTTGTTCTTGCTTATAATCTAATTCTATATTGCAATAAGGGTCTCTAGAACTGTTTATTTTATCATACAAAAAAGCAAGTCATGCAGAAAATGAAGAGCTTAAAGAAACCGGAAAGAAAACGGAATCAGTCACTCCATCGTTTTTTTTTTGAGGATTCAGTAACTCCGTGCTGTAATAAAAATTTAATTTCCGTTCTTTATAAAAATAGATACAATCCAATTATGTGAACAACGAGGGGAATGGATTTTTATGGAAAGTTCTAGATCATTAACCTGTCTGAATGTCTTTGTGATAAACGAAAATTTATCCATTTTGAAAAGACATATATCAACATCAAACAAGCGTTAACATTAGAAGGCAATTAACACATGTGATTGATGTATCTTCTAAGAAATCTAAATTTTTATACAAAAATTGTTTAATTTTTTATAACAATAAGAAAATTGGAAATTCAAACTAGCTCATATCTTCACTTTTAATATTTAATCACGAAGACATCACTACATATTATAAATCAAAGTCGACTGCCACGTCTGTCTATCTGTCTGATCGCGATCAACTAAAAAACTACTCGACGGATTTTCATGCGGTTTTCACCAGTAGATAAAGTGATTCATTAGGTGTATAATATGTCAAGGTTTTCTTCTATTATCAGGGTGGGATAACGTCCACCGGGCCCGCTAGTCAATTATAAAGTGAATCCGAGCAAAAGTAAAGGAAATCCAGAATTACACAAAATGGTCTTATGAGATTAAAGTATACTAATAAAGATATATTTTTTTAATGGTGCACGACAAAGTGACTGGATTGTGCCTGATGGTAAGCACAGTACAATCGAAAAACAACGGCGACCACCGAGATATACGCCCTCCTCCGGTGGTCGTGGCTGTCATGCCGGCCTGCGTAAATGTCTCTTCACGTTACGCTTGAAGGACCCCATGTTATAGGAAGGAGGGAACACACTAGCCGGGAGTTTGTTCCACAGCTTCATGGTACGGCAAAAATAAGATGTAGTGAACTTTTTAGTTCATGCCAAGATAGGAGTTACCGTAAAACTGTGGCTCCGAAGACCAGCGCGCGTGGTTCGGTTGTGAAAAGGAGAGAAAGGGATTAATTTGAATAACTCTTCAGAACACTCGCCATGATACAGACGGTAGAACAGGCTCAGTGAGGCAAAGTCTCTGTGCAACTGAAGCGGCTCTATAAATTGTGTAATGTCTGGATCATTAACAATGCGGACAGCCCGTCTCTGCAACCTGTCCAGGGCATCTAATAGGTATTTAGCGGAGCCATCCCAGGGGTGTGAACAGTATTCCACGCAAGGCCGAACTTGTGCCTTATAAAGGAGATATAGCTGATTAGGCGTTAAAAACCGTCGCACCCTGTTCAGGATTCCGAGTCTCCGAGATGCAGTGGACATTACGCTCCCAATGTAATCCCTAGGATTAAGGTCGCGGCGAAAACACTCTAAAATTGATTTGCTACTGACTGATTTTAATTATTTTTAGCTTACACAGTGAGGATAACGGGTGATCACTTCAATCTATCTATATTATAATAAAACTGTAGCAAGGTCAAATCTGTACATTAAATATTTTTTGAAAATTTCTACGGGGTGGACTTTGTTATCGATATAAAAGCCAAAAATAACCCTTTTAAAATTGTTGTCTGTCTGCTTGTCCCTGTTAACACGCATCACTCTGAAAGTACTGAACCGATTTTGACGAAACTTGGCACAGTGAAAACTAATATTAGGTATTTACCTATGAAATTGCCGTTTTGTATGAAAAAATTTTAAACGAATTTCTTTCATGTATTTTTTGTTTGTATTAATCGAAGTAATCACCCATACAATCAATGCATCTTTGCCAACGCAGTGGCAGTTTATTGATACCCTTCTTAAAGAAATTAGCTGGACGAGAGGCAACAAATTCTTCAAAGGCATTTTGTACTGCTTCTCGGGTACTGAATTTTTTTCCCGCCAAGGAGTTATCCAAATTCTGGAAAAAGTAGTAGGCTGTAGGCGCAAGGTGTGGTGAGTAGGGCGGATGATGGAGAACTTCCAACCCCAGTTCTTGCAACTTGGAGAGCGTCTGCTGTGCAGTATGAGGTCGTGCGTTGTTGTGCAGGAGCAGCGGATACGAGCGATTGACCAATGCTGGTTGGAGATGTGCCAGCTTCTCCATCATTGTGTTCAGTTCTTCATAGTACACATCTGCAGTGATGCTCACCCCGTTTGGTAAGAAGCTGTGATGAATCACACCGGCGCTAGACCACCAAACAGTGACCATCACTTTTCTAGAGGTAAGTTTTCGTTTAGGGCATTGTTTAGGTACTGAACCAGGATCCAACCAACTTGCTGAGCGCTTGCGGTTATCAAACAGAATCCATTTTTCATCGCAGGTAACAATGCGGTTCAAAATTCCTTTATTTGTGTGTCTGTTGAGCAGTCTAAGGCACGTCTCGACGCGTACTTCGCGCTGGCGATCATCGAGTTCATGGGGCACTCATTTGTAAAGCTTTTTTACCTTGCCAATTTGACGCAAATGGACCAATATTGTTTTGACACTAACGTCGAAAGTTGCTGCTAATTCAGCCGTAGATTGTGTATCATCAGCTTCCACAATCGCCTTTAATTTGTCATTGTCGACCAAATTCTTCGGGCGACCGCGAGGTTCATTTTTCAGGTCGAAATTCCCAGGACAGAAGCGAGCAAACCAATAACAGGTGGTGCGTTGGTTTGTAGTGTTAGCTCCGTAAACGTCGTTGATGATGCGTGCCGCTTGTGTCTCGTTGTTGCCACGACGGTACTCATATTCCATAATTACTCGAATTTTTAACGTATCCATGATGACAAAAACGATTGAAATGAGTTGAAAATGTAACACTAATCAATAAACAAATGACTACTTTTCTTAGCCAAACAAAAATTATTTTTATTTGAAATGGCCAGTACTATAGAATGGCAATTTCATAGGTAAAGACCTATTATAAAGACTAGGATGTGTTCTTCACAAACGATGACCTCAGTATATTTTGAAATCGATTTAATGCATTTCTTTGGACCAAAGTTTAAATACAACTAAGAATTCGTGTATATTCTGTACATTCAAGGAGTAAATACAAGCGATGAAACTAGCAAATACAGTTACAGAAAATTGCCATGAGAAAAGTTTTATATAACAAAAAGTGTTAGTCGCATAGCGGTGAATGTCCGGCAAGCAGCGATCCTGTCAGAGGACTCACGTTAAGAGGATGCGTACAAAAACGTGTCCAAGCGAGCTTGCCACTGGAACATGCGGCTAAACGGAGCAACTGTAACCCCAACCATTTGTACATTATATTATATATATTTATATATATTATTTAACATTTATCTAAATTGCTGTCGAGATTTATGTGATTCTTGAGTTTTTTTGCAATTATTTTAAGATGAAGAACGTTTTGGAATGTTGATTGCCTTCAATCATCACTGTACACTTTACTCATTTTATGATTCAATGTGGATTAATGCTTAATCGTATTACATATAATTTGACACAGTATATCTTTAAATTAAATAATTGACTCAACCTAATCATAGGATTATTTTTCTTTTTTTTATAGTAGCCCGGCAAAATGACTGCACTGTGCCTAATGGTAAGCACAGTACAATCCAAAAACAATGGCGACCACCGAGTGACACACTATCCATCGCCGGTCGCCGCCGTCATGCCGGCCTGCGAGAAGCTGGATGTGCACAGGCTGATCCCGAAACGCGACCCGCAGAGCGAATCACTATGACGGGCTTTTTCGCTATATACATGGTGGTTGCGACCCAATCAGGCTGTAAAACCCTACCACCCCGCAAATTATTATATTAATTATTCGTTTTTTTAAAATATTTTAATTAATATAAAATTTTGCCTCTCAATGTACTTGATATTTATAGAAGATATTTTAATTTATGGCATCATTTATAACATTTGTTTAGTTGTTTATTTTCTAATATTCATATAACCAACCAATGCTCCAAAAGTTGAAACACTAGCATTAAAAATATACGCTTGTAATTTGGCAGAAGCATAAATGCTTCAGTCAGTAATCTTAGTAATTTGTATATTAAAAGGGAATGAAGTTGAAGACACTAATAGATAACAAGTAAATAACTATAACAGTTAAAAACCTGTGGTAAGGTATAGCGCAACTGCAGCCTAGTTAGTTGTTCTCCCGTCGCGTCGCCTCGCCTCGTAGCACTAACGAAATTTTAACAACGGTTTAACTTCACCCACAGCCTCCCTTTATCTCGCAATGCATTCCTACTAGACAATTGTACCGGTCACTGGGAATGTTTCCATTCGAATTACTTTCGAAACATTTTCTATTTGACGTCTAACGTTGTTACAGTTTAAAATTATGCCCTCAATAGCAGTTTTAAATGCATTTTCACGGCTCTCCTTTTACAGAGAAACACAGCATATATTTTAATATTACCTCGACCCTGTACTTTTGTTCATTTCGTTTGCGGTATAAAGAAAATATTTTTAAGCAGTAACTTGATTTTTTAATTTTAATTACTTTAACATCATTCAATATAGCTTAAAATTTTCTGAATGATAATGTTCTCAAAACAAACCTTCCCCAAAATGATAGTAAATATAATAAAGGTATATGAATAAGTAACCACAGATAATATAATAAATACAGAACACGTTTATCACAGATTGTGTGTGGAATGCGTGACGATTATTAGTGCCTTCCTTTGCTTATTAATTCTAATAAAGCAGTGTCTACACTTAATAACTTGGATTTTACGAATTTTATTTATCAAAACTTGTTGACTCAATTACTTAGCCATAAGATGTTAGCATAGTTATTATAAGATATTTTCCATAACAGAGGCACTGAAACCAAGGTCTGAGTTAAATATCATACAAAGCGTTGACTGCAACATGGTCATTTTCATATCGTTTAGTATTATTAAATCGTTTGGGAAATAGTATTATGAATTTCCTATTAAATAAGTAAATTCCTGTTTTCTGAGCCTTTGTTGTACTCAGAGTCTACCATGCCTTACTTTACCATCGCTCCTATCCAGCGGGTAAAGTACTGCTATCTGCACCAAAACTGTTTTAAAATTGAATTCTGAAGGTGGTAGTACCACGCTGAAGCTATCACTGGTTTCAGCATGAATAGGTCAGCTCGCCCGGGGTACTACCACCCTAATACACCCTTTTCTAATAGAAAACCGACGTGAAGTAATAGTGCTTGCATCGTTGCGTTTCGTTCGGTCAGTGAGAGCGCCGGAGGCTCGCGTCCTTTCCCTCTCCGCTTCCATCCCACCGCCCAAACACAGGCTGGCAACACACTTGCGTCTCCCCTGGTGTTGCAAGTGTCTATGGACGGTGGTGATCACTTAACTTCAGGTGACCCACCTGTTCGTTTGCCTCCTATGATATAAAAAAAAGAAATAATTTACGTCTATCATAATAACAAGATTACCAATAAATAAAGGCGGTGATGGTTTAGATATCAGCAACAAAACCTTTTAGTTTTGCTTTTCCTTTTACAATATTAAGATATGATAGAATTCTGGTATCGTCTGCATAACACTTAAACCCACTCTCGGAGCAAGTGGTCCTTGTTTTTGTCGGGTCTCGTCCCGCCGGCTGACACTCGGTTTTTAATGTCTCTATTAAGGAGATTAATAGCTTATAGTTTTGAAAAAAAAAACGCTCAGCCTTTTTTCTCGTTCGGTACAAATTTAATTAATCCCGATACGCATCTATAGAGTTGTTGGGGTCGCGGTATAAGGCTTGGAATTTTTTTCTTCACGAATATATTCACTGATGTAAAAACAACAGATTGTACGTTTCTGTTTGTTTCGTTTATCTTGTATTCAGATCTTATGTTATCTGTGCTGATTAATTAATGTTACATATTAGTTTAGTGAGCTAGCAGTAAGAGTAACGGGGTAACTGAGATCTTAGAGCTACCGGTTTTTGATGAAATTATATTGAAATGAATGTATAGAACAATTACACCAAATTGGGTCTTTTTTCCTTTCTTTTTAATAAGTTTTATTAATGCTCATATTACAACCAAAACCATATCATTAATCTATACTAATATTATAAAGAGGTAAAGTTTGTGACGTTGTGAGATTGTGAGTTTGTGACGTTGTAAGGGGTAATCTCAGGAACTACTGGTCCGCTTTGAATAATTATTTCAGTGTTATATAGTTCATTCATCGAGAATGGTTATAGGCTATATATCATCACGCTAAGCCCAGTAGGAGCGGAGCACATATGAAAAATGTTTCAAAATCGAGATGTTTTTTTTTTGAGAGCTTCTGTTGCGTGTCAACCTTAGCACAGAGAACTATTACTACGTGGACGAAGTCGCGGGCAGAAGCTATTAACCAACTGTATTATCTATAATCTATACTAATATTATTAAGAGGTAAAGTTTGTGAGGTTGTAGGGGATAATATCTGGGGAGTCGGAGAAAAATGGTTGAACGAAAACGTTTCTTACGAACGCTGCCTTAATTATAAGATATATATATGATTGAGTTCCAGAGAAAAGTTGTAGCTTGATAATGCCTATTATCGCCGAACGAAGTGGGCACGGGTCGGCTAGTCTTCTATATATCGTGTAGAAATTTATAATCAATTTCATATGCTATTGAAATGTACTATGTCACTCTGTACACCATCACAATAATACATTTTGCGTTATATATAATATACGTAGTATAGTATACGTAGTAATATACGTAGTAGTACGCTTTCAAGTCTATAACTTTCCATTGCAATAATCGCTTTGGGAACACTATTAGTTTAGATCTTATATAAATGCTAGAGAACGATAAAACTAATTTGTAATCAAATTTGTTTCTCAGTGGTGGTTTTTTTTACTTTAACTTTTAATAAGTTTTGTAGTAAATGTACACGTTATTAACAAAGTATGTATCAAATAATCAGTGCCCTTTCAGACAAATAGCATCGTTTAATTCTAGATTACAGTGATTTAGCTGACGGAGGAGTCTCACCGCGTGTGCCACGATTTGTCTTCGCAACACTCTGCAAATTTAATTTTAACTTTTATACTTTGTCAAATACAACATTCGGGCTTGGATACACTGCTTTTTTATTTTTTAGATATTGTCTTTTTGTTACAAATATATTTGTTTGTGCATAGTAATCTCTGTTCACTTTTACAAAATTGAAGAGAGAATACTACAAAAGCAAAGACACTAGAGATATCAAAAATAACTCTAATTAATGATAATTAAAAATTAAACTATTTTTTTTTTTTTTTTTCGAACTGACTATGCTATTGTCCTGGCAAGGTCTTTACAGCTTCACCGGACTACAAAAATTAAACTAATTTAATGTATGTGTATATGTATATTTAATGTAAACAATATCCCAAAGAAAAATTAATATATTATAGTTCAGTAAAATTATAACATTTTCTAAGGATAATTTGTTGTAGAAATATATCGCACGCAAACAAAAGGATGCCGCGATGAGTCGCCATATCTTACTGACAAGGTTTTTAATTTAATCCAGTCCGGTCTTTTAAATTATTAAGTAAGAAGGCCCCTCGGTTCCCTGAAGTTTTCAAGTTCCGCGCAACTTTCTGTTAATGATTATGGCGCGATGTCAAGGGAAATCTTAGAAGGTGAATTACCATTATTTAGATAAAACTTTAATGAAATAAGCACCGGTATAATTTTATTTAGTCTTTGACTGATGCCTGTTTGTGCCTTAACGAAAAACTTTTAGAATGTGAAAGCATCTGAATCTACAAACATTTCTTCTTATTCCCTTATAATTAGATTATTAACAAGTTAATGGAAAAGTTAAGTCCCATTTCTTGGAGTCATCATTTGGTTTTCAAGTAAAGTAACTAAAACAACACAATGAATGTTCACGAAATTATAAATACTCATAGATATGATTGTAAAGTAAAATTAACAGAAAATGTATCTATGAATTTGAAGTGATATATGTATAAATAAGTAATCAAATATAATATTATGTTATCAAACTGCAATATCAGTGCAAATGCTACAATCTCGTGCTCAATCAGTAATAAGACTTGACCTCATATTTTTTCTAATTTAACCGGATCGTATCATAAATATTATCCACCAAGCGGTACAGAAATGGGTCAGGGACGAAAGTGAATTATCTACCGGAACGCTCAGCAAATAAATTATAGTCTAATGATACATTTTTACAAGCAATTCTGACTGAAATGTTTATATTTTTCGGCAAAATATAATGCTTCCTTTTCTTCGATTTAAGTGTTTGCTGATTTTGAAACTGCTCTGCGATTATACAATCGTTACTTTAATAAAATACATACTTTTTGGTATATTTGTTATAACTTTTAATAAACTCAACTAACAGTTATATTAGGTACACAAGGGCTTGACGCTTGTATTGGAAATTACATGTATAACATAAGTCGGGAGATTGCACTTTTTTTTTACCTGGCTACGCTATTGGCCTAATATGCCTTTACAGCTTCACTGGGCGACTAAAGCGAGCGCTTAAGGCGCTCAGCCTATTTTATTTGACAACTAGATCAAGGGTACACCTTGGCTTCGGCTTGGGCCGAATAGCTAAGCTATTCATACCTGTATACATTTGTGAATTATACAATTCTGATTTTATGATTCACCAACGTTAACATGTATTTGCATTATTGAGAGAACTAAACTATTTTAATTCGAATAAGAGAAAAAAAAAACAACTTCCAGTATATGTGTAATGTGTGAACGTATATGGGTGATCTGTTGTGTGTAGAGCTGGTGTAACCGACTCGCTGTATCACGCTAGTAAAAACTCGAGGACTCCGCTCTGAGGATTGGAAGATTGCATCAAGATGCCACTATTTTTATTGTTTGGAGAATGCTGCGCAGCAAACATTGACTGCCTGTCCTGTTCGGGATCCAGAGCATTACAATCATGGTCATAACGATCATGTTGTCTCACTTTCGATATTGCTACTATTCTATTATTCATGGTATTAGACAAAGCGAGAGAAGGAAGGGAACACTGTACTGTCAATAATTCAGGCACTGGAAACTATTGTGAGGGTCACTGATAGTCTTAAATAAATCTGGTGGCGATAGACTTGGGTATGTATTCACCTGAGCTGGAGAAAAATATGAGATTCATTGCAGGTTATCTGATAACTTCCATTGCGTAGCGGCCTTAGGGAGGACCAAACTTGCTGCAGATGTATACACAAGCGAATCTCGCGTTTTAGCGAGTAGGTGTCTCATATAAACCCTTCCTTGAGCTGTCTGCTTTGGTAGAGTACACATGAAGCATTAAGCTGACTTCCAGTACTACATCCAGTGCTATATAAAACGGATCACTTAACAATATAAAAAAAAACTCGCAGACAAAACATGAAATCTTGTAAATGGAAAAATGTTGAAGAAGTAAATATTTAACTTTCAAATATTAATCAGCGTAAGCACTTAACCGCATATCGTATTCAATTTGACCGAATCAAACGCTGATTTCATTTGCCGCCGTGAGCGCTCTGAGGCCGCGAGGTACGCAAATAGGTCAACAGCGAAAGTGAAATATGTCAGTCCATCGCCGTAAATTGTAGAGAGAATGACACGAGTGCATAATGTAATTGTGACCTGTTATTTTCTCATGGAAATGTTTTTATGAACGTAGGACGTTTTTACAAATATACATTTCGAATAAGATCAAGTTTTAAATGAACACTTTAATGTTGTTAATCTTGTTTTGTGATGTCAAGTTAAAACTTGTTACAGATAATCAAGTTATTTCTCGATTGTTATATATGCATGAAGAGAATTGTGCTTGTGGTGCAAGGATAGTTAATGTGCTTATTTTCAAATTATTAAAAGAAATAGTAGGAAGTGGCAAAAATGAAATTAAATTCACTCATGTAACCTTCTAACATCTGTCCCATCATTTGTATAAATATATTTTCACTTTATTTACAAAATTGTTTTAATAAAAATGTTCTTATTTTTATAATATTATATACTAGCTGACCCGTGCGACTTCGTCTGCACCAAAACGGTTATATAATGATACACCATCAAACAAAGCATTTATTTCTATTGTAATTTCAATGAACTAACAAGATGGTGGCCATTCTCTTACAATTTTTACTATACTATATTACGTAAAGCACTACTAACATTACATAAAATAGAGCCAAATAACACAATATTATCGATAAAATATAAAGAACACTACATGGCATTACAAGATTCCGCCAAAAACTCATTATTGTTATTATTTTTTATTTAAAGTTATGAGTATACAAATTACTATAGACTATAGAAGCAATCTCTACTCTGTGCGACTTTTTGACCACAGATTAACATAATTTTCACACTGACAGATAAAAATCATGCGCTTTTGGCGGGATGTTGGAATGTTATGTATTGGATTTGATATTTATTCATAATCTTGTGTTATTTGGCTCTATATTTTGTAATATTGATGGTGTTTTACGTTATATAGTTTGGTTACTGTGCATAGGTGAAATATATAGAAAAAAATAGCACGGAGAGGCGCTCAGCCTATTTTATTTGACAACTAGATCAAGGGTACACCTTGGCTTGGGCCGAATAGCTAAGCTATTCATACCTGTATACATTTGTGAATTATACAATTCTGATTTTATGATTCACCAACGTTAACATGTATCTACACTATTGAGAGAACTAAACTATTTTAATTCGAATAAGAGAAAAAAAGAAACAACTTCCAGTATATGTGCAATGTGTGAACGTATATGAGTGATCTGTTGTGTGTAGAGCTGGTGTAACCGACTCGCTGTATCACGCTAGTAAAAACTCGAGGACTCCGCTCTGAGGATTGGAAGATTGCATCAAGATGCCACTATTTTTATTGTTTGGAGAATGCTGCGCAGCAAACATTGACTGCCTGTCCTGTTCGGGATCCAGAGCATTACAATCATGGTCATAACGATCATGTTGTCTCACTTTCGATATTGCTACTATTCTATTATTCATGGTATTAGACAAAGCGAGAGAAGGAAGGGAACACTGTACTGTCAATAATTCAGGCACTGCCAGAGCATTACAATCATGGTCATAACGATCATGTTGTCTCACTTTCGATATTGCTACTATTCTATTATTCATGGTATTAGACAAAGCGAGAGAAGGAAGGGAACACTGTACTGTCAATAATTCAGGCACTGGAAACTATTGTGAGGGTCACTGATAGTCTTAAATAAATCTGGTGGCGATAGACTTGGGTATGTATTCACCTGAGCTGGAGAAAAATATGAGATTCATTGCAGGTTATCTGATAACTTCCATTGCGTAGCGGCCTTAGGGAGGACCAAACTTGCTGCAGATGTATACACAAGCGAATCTCGCGTTTTAGCGAGTAGGTGTCTCATATAAACCCTTCCTTGAGCTGTCTGCTTTGGTAGAGTACACATGAAGCATTAAGCTGACTTCCAGTACTACATCCAGTGCTATATAAAACGGATCACTTAACAATATAAAAAAAAACTCGCAGACAAAACATGAAATCTTGTAAATGGAAAAATGTTGAAGAAGTAAATATTTAACTTTCAAATATTAATCAGCGTAAGCACTTAACCGCATATCGTATTCAATTTGACCGAATCAAACGCTGATTTCATTTGCCGCCGTGAGCGCTCTGAGGCCGCGAGGTACGCAAATAGGTCAACAGCGAAAGTGAAATATGTCAGTCCATCGCCGTAAATTGTAGAGAGAATGACACGAGTGCATAATGTAATTGTGACCTGTTATTTTCTCATGGAAATGTTTTTATGAACGTAGGACGTTTTTACAAATATACATTTCGAATAAGATCAAGTTTTAAATGAACACTTTAATGTTGTTAATCTTGTTTTGTGATGTCAAGTTAAAACTTGTTACAGATAATCAAGTTATTTCTCGATTGTTATATATGCATGAAGAGAATTGTGCTTGTGGTGCAAGGATAGTTAATGTGCTTATTTTCAAATTATTAAAAGAAATAGTAGGAAGTGGCAAAAATGAAATTAAATTCACTCATGTAACCTTCTAACATCTGTCCCATCATTTGTATAAATATATTTTCACTTTATTTACAAAATTGTTTTAATAAAAATGTTCTTATTTTTATAATATTATATACTAGCTGACCCGTGCGACTTCGTCTGCACCAAAACGGTTATATAATGATACACCATCAAACAAAGCATTTATTTCTATTAACTTTTAATACTTACGTGGAGGAGTATAATTGGTGAACGAATATTGATCGTAAAAAGTTTTAAAAATCGTCTCTATTTTCAATGTATTTCAAATATTTATTGATATCCTTTAATTAAATCAAATGTGACAAATGGCAGCCAATATTTGTGTGATAACTAAAAAATGTAAATAACATATTTTTGGAATAAAATACTAATATTAAATTGGTACCTGCAATAGTTTTTTGTCCATACTCAAATCAGTACGTAGCGAAGGCTCATGACTAAAAGTAAAGTGCGATAAGAAAAAAAAGATAACAAGTAAAGAGAGCAGGAAAATGGTACAAATTGTGAGTGTCAAACCCAAAGGTCACCCTGTTAATACCGGACCAATATAAACTTGAGAAAATTGAACGCGACTGTAAATTTTTTAGCATCTCGAAATTGCTTCGTTCGCGCGCTCGAGATATTTACAGTAAAAACTTATTTGTTTTCTTTATCGTTTAATATTTTTTATTTTGCGGTGTGAAACCGTTCCATAAGCGGGTTATAATTTTAATAAATGTCAAAAGTATTTTAAAAGTTAAATCGTAAACTTGATTAACTTATACTTCAGAAATATATTCGTTTAGTTTATAAGTAATCTTTGGGAATTTTATACGAGAAAAGAAGGACATTATTGAATTCAAATTAATGATGACTTAGTGATTCTATATTTGAAAATCACGTCAATCGAAGCAGATTATCTTCTATTTAAAGAGGTTACTGCCTTTCAAGGGCAGCTACCGGAATACATCAATTGGCGCTTGGCTACAAATTATCAACTTGGGAGTGGTAGTTAACCATGCGATCCACTCCCAAGTTGATAATTTGTAGCCAAGCGCCAATTGATGTATTCCGGTAGCTGCCCTTGAAAGGCAGTAACCTCTTTAAATGCGGCATGTAACGTTTTTACGCCACCCCATCACCGTCATTTAACATTAGATGATATTATGGTTAATTGCTGAAACCTATAGATTATTAGAAAATAATTTGATTCAATTTGTCGCCAGCGCCCCTGTTATTGGGTTATACATACAAGAAGATAGTATAATATTAAAGAAATACTTGCTTTCAAGGGCAATTATTTAGGTCCCAAACTTGCTGCAGATGTATACACAAGCGAATCTCGCGTTTTAGCGAGTAGGTGTCTCATATAAACCCTTCCTTGAGCTGTCTGCTTTGGTAGAGTACACATGAAGCATTAAGCTGACTTCCAGTACTACATCCAGTGCTATATAAAACGGATCACTTAACAATATAAAAAAAAACTCGCAGACAAAACATGAAATCTTGTAAATGGAAAAATGTTGAAGAAGTAAATATTTAACTTTCAAATATTAATCAGCGTAAGCACTTAACCGCATATCGTATTCAATTTGACCGAATCAAACGCTGATTTCATTTGCCGCCGTGAGCGCTCTGAGGCCGCGAGGTACGCAAATAGGTCAACAGCGAAAGTGAAATATGTCAGTCCATCGCCGTAAATTGTAGAGAGAATGACACGAGTGCATAATGTAATTGTGACCTGTTATTTTCTCATGGAAATGTTTTTATGAACGTAGGACGTTTTTACAAATATACATTTCGAATAAGATCAAGTTTTAAATGAACACTTTAATGTTGTTAATCTTGTTTTATGATGTCAAGTTAAAACTTGTTACAGATAATCAAGTTATTTCTCGATTGTTATATATGCATGAAGAGAATTGTGCTTGTGGTGCAAGGATAGTTAATGTGCTTAAATTATTAAAAGAAATAGTAGGAAGTGGCAAAAATGAAATTAAATTCACTCATGTAACCTTCTAACATCTGTCCCATCATTTGTATAAATATATTTTCACTTTATTTACAAAATTGTTTTAATAAAAATGTTCTTATTTTTATAATATTATATACTAGCTGACCCGTGCGACTTCGTCTGCACCAAAACGGTTATATAATGATACACCATCAAACAAAGCATTTATTTCTATTAACTTTTAATACTTACGTGGAGGAGTATAATTGGTGAACGAATATTGATCGTAAAAAGTTTTAAAAATCGTCTCTATTTTCAATGTATTTCAAATATTTATTGATATCCTTTAATTAAATCAAATGTGACAAATGGCAGCCAATATTTGTGTGATAACTAAAAAATGTAAATAACATATTTTTGGAATAAAATACTAATATTAAATTGGTACCTGCAATAGTTTTTTGTCCATACTCAAATCAGTACGTAGCGAAGGCTCATGACTAAAAGTAAAGTGCGATAAGAAAAAAAAGATAACAAGTAAAAAAACAACAACAGAGAGCAGGAAAATGTTACAAATTGTGAGTGTCAAACCCAAAGGTCACCCTGTTAATACCGGACCAATATAAACTTGAGAAAATTGAACGCGACTGTAAATTTTTTAGCATCTCGAAATTGCTTCGTTCGTGCGCTCGAGATATTTACAGTAAAAACTTATTTGTTTTCTTTATCGTTTAATATTTTTTATTTTGCGGTGTGAAACCGTTCCATAAGCGGGTTATAATTTTAATAAATGTCAAAAGTATTTTAAAAGTTAAATCGTAAACTTGATTAACTTATACTTCAGAAATATATTCGTTTAGTTTATAAGTAATCTTTGGGAATTTTATACGAGAAAAGAAGGACATTATTGAATTCAAATTAATGATGACTTAGTGATTCTATATTTGAAAATCACGTCAATCGAAGCAGATTATCTTCTGTAACAAGTTCTAGCATTTGGCGATAATAAAAAAACAAAACATGGTAGCAGAACGTTTTTTTAGAAATCGCATGGTTAACTACCACTCCCAAGTTGATAATTTGTAGCCAAGCGCCAATTGATGTATTCCGGTAGCTGCCCTTGAAAGGCAGTAACCTCTTTAAATGCGGCATGTAACGTTTTTACGCCACCCCATCACCGTCATTTAACATTAGATGATATTATGGTTAATTGCTGAAACCTATAGATTATTAGAAAATAATTTGATTCAATTTGTCGCCAGCGCCCCTGTTATTGGGTTATACATACAAGAAGATAGTATAATATTAAAGAAATACTTGCTTTCAAGGGCAATTATTTAGGTCCTTTGCGTCAGATTTTCTCAGTTGAAAAGACATAATTAGCTAAACAGTCTCTACAAAATACACAATGCCCCAAAAATGTTAAGTGAGAAATCTACGAATTTAACTCTTAGATAAGAGCGAAACAGTAATCTATCGTACCTTTGGAGCGGCACACATTAGTATGCGAAGTACCAAACCGCCGGCAATTAGACATCTCAGTTCGATCGGAATACGTAATGGCGCTCCATCGGCACAAATAGCTGGGACCCTTCACATCCTGACACGTCATGGTTTAACGTAATCACCGGGACCTTTCCACGATAATTCCAAACCGATTGCGATGAATACCAATTAAGATTTTATTAATAGTTTTCCAGATAATGGCTGATTCTGTTCGACAGACAGATAAATGACGTTAGATATTTCCCAAGTAATTTAACTATATTGAAATAACGCGGATGTCGATGTGAATTAAAACTTATAAGGAAATGATCTAAGCTTAAGTATGCGATGAAAAACATAACAATTTACTATTAAGAGTTGTGATAAGAAGGTAAAAATTATGAAATAAATTATTGCTAGGTTATGAAGTAATTTGCTTCTTTAATAACTTCATAATTAGCAACATAGTTACCCGATAGGAAAATACGAAGTATCGTCGACTTAAAATAAATATTGTATGACTTCGTTTTTTTTAAATAATATAGGTCTAGTGTTTGTTAGAAAATGTGGCTTCTAAGCGTAGCTGCCTGAATATATATAAATTAGCTTTAGGTGTATTCAACAAACAGATTGCAAATAGTCTAAATTTTTAATCCATATTTAATATATAAAATAATAGATGTCTATTATCATCTGTATATAATTGCAACATCAAAGGTACTCAATACTGTTATATTTGTAACTTAATACTACGCCGATTAGATATAGATTTACCACTTGGTTATTGTAGATCGATACTAGAATAATATAGAATAGATAATATAGAAATATAGGTTACATTAATCA